>JAVQJD010099078.1:0-21768 GCA_036023655.1 Nannoperca australis | reverse complement strand
AGAGAGAGAGAGAGAGAGAGAGAGAGAGAGAGAGGCGCTTGTGTTCACCAATAATACTCAGAGGAACTTCATGCTACCGGCTGTTGCGCTGCTGCACACTGTGACTGTTATCTGTCATTGCTGCAAGTTGCAAAATGTAACGGAAATCACAGTCACTCATCCTTTTTACAGTCAACAATCAAGTGAAAGTGATTTTACACTTAACTGTTAATATTTATCCAATAATGAAATGAAGACAAAGGGTCTCTGGGGAAATCAGAAATGCTCCTTCAGCGTTCAAGCATCTGAGCGGGAGGGCTGGTGTATGAGTTTGATTGACAGCTACGCCGGCAAGGCACTGAGACACAATTAAAACAAACTGTACTTTACTATCAAGAACATGTTTTGTTAGCGGTGGTATTGAAGAATAAGAATCATAACATTTAGCATTTAAAGCAACCGATGTTGACATTAGCAGGAATGTTTTTGAGGGCGTGTCACAGCTGACTAGCTAATCAGCCAAACGGACATTAGCTAAACACTTTGTCCCAGGTGGATGTTTGTCTGGTGGCTCATCCAGTAAGCCAAAGTTCAACACACGGCGTGTCTTTATTTGTAGAAAAGGAGGATACATTAGCTAATTATCAAATGGGGTTTATTTCAAAGGCGGTGGCTCTTTTTGGGTTGTTTAAAATGGCCGCTGTCTGGCAGTTAGTCAGTCAATGACAGAACAATGACATTGCAGCTTTATGCAAATACAGTTTAAACTTTTTTTATTTAATTTGGGTATATGCAAAGATATTCTTTGACTATGTAGAGAGAAAACCAACGCCATTCCAAATGCAAAGAGGGGAGGCGCCGTCTTTTCTCCCTTGAGATACAGATTTACTTTAACCATGTTAGTTTGCCTGGCTCTAGGCATGGCATTGTCCAACACTGAAATATCTCAACTATTTTATTCATTACCATGAGATGTTGTACAGGCATTCACGCTGCCCACATGAAGAATCCTAATGACTTTGGCGATCCCCTGACTTTTCCTCTAGCGCCACCAGCAGGTCAGAGTTTGACCTAACACTTTGGCTTATGACCAAATTCCTGCTAAACTAATGCCAATCCCATCAGCCTAAGCATTTGCTAATTAGCACTACACAATGTGCTAATTAGCAAATGTTAGCAAGTGAACACGCTAAACTAAGATGGTAAACACCTTCAGCATGTTAGCGTTGAGTATGTTAGCATGATGACTTTTTAGCATTTAGCTTGAAGCACCACAGCGCCGAAGTACACACACAGTCTCACTGGCCGCAGTGAGCACAGGACATGTAACTTATAGAGAAGATGCAGTATGAATGCTTTAGCAGAAAAAAACCCTAAAATACTTATATAACAACTTCAGCAAGACTGTGTCACTTTTGCCAGTAACAGAAGCTGCTTTGGAAAATTGCACTTAAAGCTTCTTCTCCATCAGCACTTTTGAATCCGATCATACATTTCTTATATTTCTTATGCAACAAGCAGCATCTACATGTCCAAATCTGTGGGATTTTTACATAAAAAGGCATGCCATTGATGAATTAATTATTGTCATATATATGTACCTGTATATGTACTGTAGGCTACCACAGGCACTACATACTATACATTATAGTTTAATGAAGAAACTCCAGGATGAAACCTGGAGTGGCAGCGGGGTGGAGTTTGTGCTGTACGACACACGACGTCAGCTCTAAACCCTTCTCTGTGTGTCCTGTACAGTATATTTATGCAGTCAGGGGCCCTGTGGGAGGAGCCAGAATTAGCAGTAGATAGTGAAAGGTCATAGAGCAGTGGAAATAGAGATCCTGTTGACGCAATCTGTCCAATCATATTTATTTCCTTTGACCAGAAACGAGTGCCTACGTCTAGACTCAGGAAACAAACCCAAACAACACAATCCCACGAAATACATGTGTTTGTTTGACTCTGTTTTTAGAGCTTGAATGTGGGGTCATGGCATTCAAACTGCTTTTTTGATCAAACTGAAGTACTTCCTTTTAAGAAGAACGCGTACCACTTAGCAGTACAGTCCAGTGCAGTGAACATATGTTAAGCAGACACAGACAAAAAGCTCTCAACCAACTTTGCTTGAGTGTGTTTTACAGCTGCTTACAGCAGCAAGCTGCTGCAGTATACACAGTAAAAACAGACAGTCGGAGCCTTTGGAGGAGTTGTTTTTCACAGGCCTGTGTGGTATGCATGTACGTCCCGGCCCACTTAGAGCCACCTCATGGCTGGCTGGTTGGCATTCCTGCATCACTCTGTAATTATGGCTCTTCTCCAGGCATCTCGGCTGTGCTCTCCCTGCATACTCTTAAAGGGTGGGACTTGCCCCTGTCAAAACTTTTCACCTGGTCATTTAGCCCAGGCTCCAATGTTAACAATAACACATCACCAGGGGTGGAAAATATGCACTGACAACAGCTGCAAATAACTGTTGCTGTAGGGGGGGGGGGGGGCAGCTTCAATTGAACTTTGCGCTGAACTTATAATTATATGATATCACATCAATAAAGTGAAATTGAAGAATTGCAGTGAAGTTAGTACTTTGCTTTAAACACTGTCTCTGACTAAGTGTGTGAAAAAATTTTAAGCTGTGAAGGACTGTGATCTGGAAGTGGTAGCAGAGTTAAGTTTTGATTGACATGTTCATACAGCACATCTGTCTGTTATGTAGGATACTTATCAAGTTTCTGGTCTTAGAAACAAAAGGTATTTTCCTCTCTAATTTCTCTCTTACTCCACTCCTAAATTCCCCCTAAAACATTTATCTTATCTTAAATCTGAAAATCCTGCGATTTTGGTTTTATTCCCAAGAGTGTTTTACCAAGAAAAAATATAAGAATGAAGCCACAGCCAAAGCCTACAGAACGTGTGCAAAACCTAAATGAAATAAGCAAATATTTATCAACACTTTGGCACTAAGTGTTTCGAAACAAAACTTTCTGTCACAGCTGTGGCAATGTGAACTTGTTGACGTAAACTTATGAATAATCCAAATGCATTATCAGTATGTGAAAGGAAATCTCACTGAATTTCAGACAATCTACTCCATTCATGTAGCTGGGGGCACATGACATGCCTGCAGCAGAAGGATTAGCACGATCAGCTGAGTGGGACTCAATACTACATTGTTTCTCGCTGCTCACCACTTGTTTTTCTTCTCCTTGCAGCTTATCAGAGGAGGACAGAACCAAATCTACTGCCCCTACGTCTGCCAAACTTCAATCACTCGCAGACCACTTCCCACCGTTAACCCCAAACAAGAAACTACAGTGGTGCCAAAATGTCAAAGGCTTCTGTGGTACGTTTTCAGGCTGTTTCGTTGTTTCAAACTAAGCTTGAGGTGCTTTTTGTAAAAAACACTCAGGACAAACAAACACAACACAATGAATGGCAATTAAGAAAATCAGCTTTGGGCTTGAGATTACAGAGCACACTGCTGCCTTTGTTCACGGTTCACATCTGTATTTGAGTGACAAAAGGCAGCCACACAGGATGCTGCTGTGTGAATGTATTAGAAAAGGGTGAGTGCCAGCCTGAACTCATCCTCTATTCAGGCTCTCATTGTCTCTGCTGCACACTGATAACAAACAGCACACACTACGCAGACACATCTCATCTGCTCCATCAAAGGCTGATGTGGCAGGCTGGACAACAAACAGACAGGTCCCCGTCAAAACAAGGAAACATGCTATTACATGGATTTGTGTCAGTGGTTCGCGGGTAACTTCTCTGTTATGACCGACAACATTAAAGCAAAAAGGTTGACCATGCAGGAGCGTTAACCTCTGAAAAGAAAATGTATAAGTCTATTTCCCAAAATGTCAAACTTCCTTTAACATCTGTTCTATATGCAGTATATATGTTTCTTAGAACATTAACATATCACACCGGGTGGTTCTTCCTCTAAACTATCTGACGTTGATTCTTAGAAAAAATATCATGAGCCAATAAAGCTACCTTCTGTATACAAAAATAGCCAAATATACACATCACAGCAAATATATATATCCCTAAACAGCCATTGTACATTCAGAACTTTGCACAGAAAGCACTTTGAATGCACCTTTAAACCTCAAAAGAGCCACATCAGCAGCAGCTTGCCTTTGAGAGAGGATTGAGTGAAGCAGAGACATTAAACCCTGTATCTGGCCTCTTCACCACTGAAATGGCTGTAATGGAGATTAAAAAACCTCAAGATCTGCTCACCTGGCACTCACGTGAACAGGTCTGTGCTCGGAACAAAAGGAGATGGTGTGCAGCAGAAGAGTGCACGTATCTCCTGTGTTGACTCAAACTACATCAACACCTGACGGCGATGACCAAACACGTTAATGGTTGACTTTCTGCTGTACCCGTTTTAGTTGCCTTGGGACATCAGTTTGCTGCAGCAAGTAGATTTTTAATTTGCAGTGTGATAATCATCTGTTTCCTTGAACAGTCATTTAATTCTCAAACCTTCCTTCATCAGTGATTTTTATCTCCCCCCCCAACATACTAGGTCAAATCTTAGTTTTATGAATATGGCTTACCTATATAGAGTGATGAGTCTTTCTTCTTCACGTGATCGTCGATGTAGGACACCCCCAGGGGCTGCACCGGTGTGGCTCCAATCCCCAGCAGGACCTGGGCTCCGATCAGCAGCAGGTACATCATGTTGGTGTTGGCCTTGTTGGCGCACGATGTGTCCTCAGACTGCTGGGCGTCTTTGCTGCTATTCTTGGAGCAAACATCCCGACCCATGTCAGTCCTCCACATTTCCCCTATCTCATACTGATGGGTAAGAAACTCGGGCAGAGCTGAGAGAAGGGCGCCGAGCGCCATGATGATGCCCCCGCAGCCGATCAGACGGGGCCGATGTGCTTTGGCCCCAAAGTAGCTGACAAACAGGATCAGCGCCAGGTTGCCTATCTCAAAGCTGCTGGCTATCACTCCTACGTCAGCACTTTGCAGGTTGAACCTCCGCTCCAGGGTGGTCAGCACACTCACCTGAAAACAACAGCGGGACACAAAATCAAACCAACTGAAAGAAAAAAAGTGATCACATGATTCAATCAATGTACAGTATCATAACAGCCAAAGCCAGTAGTAGTAGCAGCTAGCAAGTCTTTCCTCAAAAAAAGTGAATTTAAAATGACTGATGTGTTATTATTATGGCATTGCTTTCTTTGACCAGGTTTGTTGACAAGTCTGCCAGCTCCACCTAACTTATTTATGATACCAGGTGTAAATGCAAAGGCCCGTGGATCAGATGCCATTATCCAGCTAATGTATCTGGATACAGATCACATATTAAAACCAGCTGCAAATGGGGCCTATATTTGATTCTTTTGGACATCCTCTTGGAGAAATCGTGTGTTTTCATCATCTGTTTTAAACTGTGCCTTTCCATCGGAATATCCCGACTAACAAACTGTTCAGATGTTCCACACTGTGGCTCCTCCCTGGAAACAGGCCTCTGTTTCTGATTAGCCAGCCACAGCAACATTTACTCATCACAAGCTTCTCTCTTTCACCAGCTGTCATCCACACAAGAGTTAGAGCCTACCAGTAACTTCCAGCTGAAGCAAACGCAGCAAAATGGCTGTCCAGCCCAGTTCAGGGTCATTGTTTGTTAACTGTAGTTGTCAGTGGTCAGCGATTAAATAACATCAGACAATATTTATTTTAGTGAGTACATGAACTTTGTTGGACACTAAGTTCATCATGATATTTCAAACTAAAGTCTTCATAAGGAATCTGTCGTATAGCAGAGCCAGGATGTGTTTCCTTGTGATATGTGGGAACTGGCTCTCTGTGCCATGTGAACCACAGTGTCACATTTATACAGTTATCAAGCTATTTTCAGATCTGTCCCAGGCTGTCCTTGAAAGGGCATCACAGTTTTCCATTTCCCAACTGGCTCTGTTAAAGAGATTTGACTAAGCTCTAAAAAAAAAAAATGGATCCTGCCAACACAAACATCCCCTTCTGAAAATAATGACTTCACTGCAAGATGAATCAACTTGTGGTTTTGTTGTTGAGGAAGAAAAGCTAAATAAAAGACAATTTAATGAATTGAATGTACACAGTCGATTTGGATTGGATAAGAATACATTTTAAAAAGAAAACAACCTTTGAGACTCCAGGAGGTTGAGTGCTTTAGGGCCAAATGTGAAAGTGATTGATCAAAAGTACTCATCATGCAACTATGAAACTCAATTTTACTTTTAATTTGACAGTGCGTATCATACTTTGTTACGTAGTAAATCTCATCAATAACTGAGTTTCCTGTGTTGTCTGTCTGTCTTTTAAAACTACATGTAAAATATCATGTAGTGAGAAACACAATATTCTTGAAAAAGATATGTTGGTGTATTTGTTTTCACTTTCTGTTTTTGCATCCAGCCAATACAATCCACTTTTGACCTCAGAAACAGTCTCTTCTTTGTTTTTTTTCAGTATGTCTCTTAAATAGCCATATGCATTACAATCCACTTTCCAAATCTGGTGCTGAACATTTAAACATGTTTCCAACTAACTTGCTCCTATGCTCCTGAGGCAGAGAAGAAACCTTCAGTCCCGACCGACACCTGTTATTAAAATAAGATGTTTCTAAAAATACTATCCAAACATTAATCGACCTGACCACACCTTTTGCTTTTATCATCTTTCTCTATACTCTGTCCCCATTGAGACAAGATTTAAAGCACAACAGGCGAGATCAGAAGACGTCATTGTCCAAACAAAACAAAAACACTGTACAGCCTGTTTGCTTTGTGATTCGAGTTGAAAATATGTTTAGCGAGCCGAAGTGACAGCAGGTCGTTCTTACAGCTGCCCTGAACACAACTGCAGCGACTCCTTCGCTTCACATCAAAGTGTGGGGAGGATGATTGTTGGGAGCAGTTCATGCCGGAGTCCTTTGGTGAAGTTGAGTGGATAGAAAACTTCAGAATGAGTCATGACGTCTCTGCCCCTCGGCTGGCTCTTTCTCGCAAACACAAACACACTCGACGGGCTTGCATTTACGCCCGGCTGGCCCCGCCCGGCTGGCCCCGCCCGGCTGGCCCCGCCCGGCTTGCCTCTGACCGCAATGTTGTCTCATCCAGTTCTTAGAAACGATGCAAAGCCTCCAACAACCTGTTGACACTCTTTAGCTTTAGCTCTACACAGGCGGTAACAAAGTATAGCACAGGGAGCGAAGCCATCATCCAATCCAATCACATCCTGTTATAGGAGGCCTGAGCGAGCGGCGTGACTGACAGCTTCTGCTCTCAGCTCAGCAGTGGAAACACTCTGGGTGAGTTAAGCTACGTTCAACATGTTTGTCCACTTCCACTCTGACTCAAACAGGCAGCCTTCCAGGAGGATTAAACCCAGAATAAATGATATAGGAAAAATCAAGTCGATGGCTTACTGGTCAGTGGTCACAGCCACATTTTCTCAAACTGTGGAAATGTTTAATCTGTTACATGGCAACAATAAAAACCACGTCATGCTGCACAACATCCCATCACCCAACAGAAGAACGAGTCTTGTATGAGCACAATAAATCCCAACTTTCACAGATTTTTAAAAATGTTTATTCAGGATGTACTGACAGGGTTTGCATTCTCAGCCGGCAGAAAAATAGGAGCTCGATTCTGACAATCACTACAGCACATTAATGTTTAGCATCGACGGGAAAGTGCTGAAATGGTGCTATTTGTGAAGGCACAGCAGCTGTTTACAACTGAAGCGTCTGCTATTTAGAATCATTCCTACTTGGTTTTATGGGGTGTAACCTACTAAAGGTTGACTGAAGGTACTTTAACTGCTCTGAATACACTATTTCAAAGAGTTGTTTCATTGGTGTCTTAAAGTAGCTACATTTAGCATTAGCATGTGCATGCGATGTAGTATATACTACTTCTATTCTCATCTTTTGAGCACATGAGCGAAGTTTACACAATTAAATTGTATGTGCTGGAAAACAAATCTTACATACATGAAAGCAGATTTTGAATAAACTGCCTACTTATTGATCCCTAACACTAAAAGCCCTCGTCAAATTTGCACCACTTTCTCAAGGGCACCTGACGTCAGCTTCTGTTAATGGCTACACCTGTGCACTATTTAATGCAAAGGGCCCAAGGCTGACACACCAATAATAAATTACATGGGCGATGCATGTTTTGATTTATGTCTGTATATTAACCTAAAATAAAACTGAATCGTTTGACATCACAGCTTAAATGTACTTAATTAATAAATAAAATGACTAAAGTTATATCTGCACAAATATATGTTCTTTATTAGAACATAGCTATTAACACTGACATTTAATGTAGTTTTAAAATGTTCGGTTGTGGCCTCCTCCCTCTTTCCAACACTCATCTGATTCAGCGCGACCACAGTTTAACACATTTGCTCAGCTGAGATGAACACAGTTTAGGTTCAGGTGTTAGTTAGTACTCGAGTACTCGAGTACTTCATGTTTGTTCCATCACATCGATGGCTCCAACGGTTATTTCAGTCATTCATCAAGTGAAAGTATTTTACTTTTAGACAGGATTTCTCAGGAAGGGCTGCTACTCTTTGTCATATATAGACTTTCGGTCAGACAAAAAAGACATTTGAAGACGTTGCCTTGGGTTGTGTTTTTTTTTTTTTTTACATTTATAGACAAAATCATAAATGGTCAGATTAATTAGTAATGAAAACAACCGTTGTGTGTATGTACATTACGTATGTAATGTACATTACTCCAAGTCACCCACTGCTGAAGAGAATCGTTCATGAAATGATTTACTTCAGATGTACATTTTTTAATCACAAGAGGCCATTCATTCGCTCTTATCACTTACTCAAAAACCTGTAAAAACAGCAATGTGAATTTCTGAGAACTGAGAGAAACCCTAAATCAGGGAACAATAGAATCATACTCATAATCTGTATGTTTGTGCATGTTGACTTTCTGTTGTTCACTTGCAGTCAGGCTGGTAAATCAGGACACCCAGCATGTGGCTAAGTGTCATCTACTGTAAGCAGCTCACAGAAAGCAAAGGGGGCCATGATAGTTGAGTTGTGTCCCTTCACTGCCAGCAAACGCTCTTAAGACCCATCATCCAATCAGAGATACCACAGTAGCTCATGCACGTCGACACCAGTTCACCAGATCGCCCCTTGTGCCTAATGTCCTGCTCATGTAAATTAAGCTCCATGTAAATATGCTCTGTTGTGTAAACGCCGGGACAGAGGCAGGCCAGAAAGCCTCATGTGTTTGTGTAAGCTAATGCTTCCAAAACCTCACCTGCAGCTCCAGGTTTTATATTCAAACTGTTTGAACAGGTGTCCAAAACGAATGCCCCATAATAAAACAGAACTGCACTGCCTGCTTTATCAGAAATAGATAGTAAAGAGATAGAATATCCTCCCATAACGGACTTTGAGCCATGCTCTGTCGCTGCTGTGGGATGCTTGATGCTCAGCAGGTCCACTAACAGAGTAGATAAGATGTTCCGCTCCAAATATGGCCACGGCATTCTGGGGTTTAGTCTATTAATTGCGAGTGAGCCGAGGCAACAGTGTGATTCCTGGAGAATAAACATTGCTAATGTCGAAACTAAATGTTCACAGTGGTTGCCTGAGGCTGTAGAGCTCCTCTGGGACGCTTTGAGAAATATTTTGGAGCCCTTCGGGAAGCTTTGTCCCACAAAATCTATATAAGAGTCTCTGCAAGAGTTCAGATGTTTCAGTGTTTTGATGTTTTCGCTGCAACTGCATCATAAAGATACGCATTTTGGGTTTTTATAAGAAGACATATTTAAAACAGTATTTATCAGATGTTTTTAATCTGAGAAATAGTAAAAGTGAAAGAGCCAGCAGGAAATAAGAAGGGGGGAGGGGGGTCCTTGACCTTGACATTTTTGGGAAAAATCTGCCTTCTTAAACATTATAAGACTATTATTATGAATATTATGAATGCTAACCAGGGCGTTAAGGTCACCCTTTGGGTACTGCTGCATGGTTGATTAAAACGTTTTTGAATTGTGATACATTCAAGATCAATTAGACATAATGGCACACAAGCAGTGGGGTATTTTCTCAAAACTATAACAAACAAGGGGACCACTGGGCATCACGAAATGTGATCTACAGGCTGTGCTTTACAGTGCAGAAGAGACCGTTTCTATGTGTCCTGTTTAGTCCAAAGAAACCCCCCAAAATGCAAAGCCCGTACCCGGACAACACAAGTGAAGTTCTGACCTACAGTACCGGGCCCTCAGGTCTCGGTTCCCGGTAAACAGTTGTGCTGCACTCACCAGGTATGCTCCGACGGTGCCCTGGGCCAACATGAGGGCGCATTCCGATATCAAGAATATCTTGATATTTGAGAAGCATGAGGAGTTTTTGCGGAGGCCGTCTCCCTCCAACATGTTCCCGCCGCTCGGGTCCGAGTCCTGGTGCTTCTTCACCTGCATCCTCCCAACACTTTCCCAACACAGCGCTGCGAGAAAACACACACACACACACACACACACACACACACACACACTCGGGAGGAGGATGACCGCAGAAAGACACGGGCTGGTACGGTGTTTCGCTTTCGCCTCTCCGAAGACTACATTCGCGCCGCTCGTTCTCGCTGTTTGTCCCGATTCATCGATTTGTCCTCGCACATCTGACAGGCTAAGAAACACACATCCAAACTCCGCGGGGCTCGGCCGGTCGTCTGCGCCTAAACATCGCCTCCTGGTCGACGGGCAGGGACACGTGAACTCCCCGGAGGTGTCAGCAAAGGCACAAGTGAAACACGGGTCCACGCGCGCTTCGCATGTTTCCGTGGCAGGATTTGGTCGGTTTCGGTTGCAGGTGAAGGCTCCGGTTACAGCCTCCTCCTCCTCCTCCTCCTTCTTCTTCTTCTTCTTCTTCTTCTTCTTCTTCTCTTTTTTCTTCTTCCTCTAACTCCCGCCGCTCCGGACTGTCATGGTCCTTCACGCGCAATGACTGCTCTCTGCTTCTGAGCTCCCACCTCTCTCTCTCTCTCTCTCTCTCTCTCTCTCTCCTCCTCTGTAAGCACATGCACGGCCCTAGAGGCGCTGTGCGGCAGCATCACAACTCTGTGACACTTGCCTGTGACTTGAAAAATCACTCCAGTAGTCCTGTGGGGCCCCGTGTGTGTGTGTGTGTGTGTGTGTGTGTGTGTCAATTGATTTACCGCCGTTTTTCTTCTACTTTTTCCCCCCTTTGTTTTTATTCAACACATGTAATACAAAATAAATAAAACTAGGAGATGTATTTACAATTGCACTTGTAATAACTTACAATACAGAAAGAAAAAAGTCAAATGAAAAAAAATTCACCTAAAAATTACATCAAGAATGAAAAAAAAACGTGACCACATTTCTGGCATTGCCTGTTACCGCCATTTTTCTTATGTATATTTTCCCTACAACAAACCTACAGGGATCATGTCTGTGGTGCTGATGGACACATGTATGTGTGTGTGTGTTTAGCTTGAGTCTCAAGGCTGCAACTGAGGATTATTTTAGAGCTGAAACTAGCTGAAGCTAGTCCTTCAATTCAATAGTCAATCAACAGAAAATGCTTTGGCAGCTATCAATTAATCGGTTTATTAAGGAAATATGCCAATCATTCTCTTGTTCGGGCTTCTCCAATATCAGAATTTGCTGATTTTACACTGTTGCTCGAACAAAATAAACAATTTTAAGGCCTCTCTTTGTGGTGTAGTGAATTGTGAGGAGCACAACTTTCTGAAACAACCTCCTGAAAAAAACAAAACAAGTTGTTATACTGAGCTTTAGAGGTGCTGATAGGGAGATGTTGTTTTTGTTGAATGGAGGCAGGCTAGCTGTTTCCCCCTTTTTCCAGTCTTTACGCTAAGCTAACCAGCTGCTGGCTGTAGCTTTATATTTATCATACAGACATGAGAGTGGCACCAATCTCAGAGTGGTATCAATCTTTTATTGGCAAGAAAGTGAATGAGCTTATATTTCCCCCCCCCAAAAAATCCTTCAAACAATCAATCAATAATCAAACTAGACGCCGATTAAATCTGTCGCTCGACTAATCGATGAATCGACAAATCATTGCAGCTTTCAAATAATGCTTTGGTGAAATTATAGCATGGGCTGTGATGTTTGCACAGTGTGTTTCCATCATTTATTATAGGATTATAATGTTGTCAGCATGTCTGGGATGAGGTATTGCTGTGGCCATGATGTAATGAAACCACATAATGTGATGATCATGTGGTGGGACTTAACAGGCTGTGAGGGTTTTCTGCACAGCTGTTTGCTCAGTTTTGGATACAGCAGGACACGTAAAGGTCGAGGAGATGAGCTGGTAATTGATGAACTGTAAAATATGTTTTTGAACCAAACGGAACATTTAAGAACTGGTCAAAACACCACCAGGGACGCTGGAAGTAATTCAGAGTTGGGGGGTGCTGAGAGAAAGTCTATATCAGGACGTTATATTAAATGCTGCACGACAGTCATGGTTTTTTTTGTATTAATTTAACTGGCCTTTTATACCAGTTTTAGAACGTTTTACGCTGCAACAGACAGCAAACCCGCATTCTGTATGTCAAAGCAGCCGATCCTATTCAGCTATGGCCGTTCACACGTGCATTACAGGTTAGAGACGATTTATTATTGACAGAGCTATAGTCACACAATACGGGTAGCAATAGAACAACCTGACATGTCTAACACATACACAGAGAGAGAGAGAGAGAGAGAGAGAGAGAGAGAGAAAGAGAGCAACTGTGGCCCCCTCAGCACCCCTACTTCCATCGTCCCTGAACATGCAACACAGATTATTAATAGATTTATCAGAAATTTTAGATCAATGCTTTTAGAGAATATATCCCCAGGTCCAGCTTCTCCAATGTAAGAGTTTGTTGTTTGTGTCTGTTTCATATTATTGTAAAACAAATCATTTGGGGTTTTGGACTGTTGGATTGACAAAACAAGACAAAGGAAGAGGTTAAATTAGACAAAATGACTGTCTTGTTTATTATTGAGATACTCAATACACAGGTTGTTGAAATCTATTGTCGTCTTTATTAAATCATATGACAAAATTATCATATCAAGAAACCGTTTTAGCTCTTCTGAATAAACAAATGATAGAAAGATAGATTTAGAGATCCTGAATATCTATTAAATCTTGTTTTAATTATTACATTTTCCTCTAATAAAACACAAAATGTCAACAAAATGAACATGGATATAACCCTGCGACAGTGAATGCTGTAGTATAAAATGTCACATATCCATATCAAGATGATGCTGTGAGAGTTACCACAATATTCATTGTGTCTATAGGACCCACAGTTCCACTATTATAGTGAAACCAGAGGACCTGAAACCCGCTGTGTCTCACATCCTCACAGCTGCTGATCAACCAACCCACAGTGAAAACTATAAATGATCACTGCATAATTTAACAGTCGACTGTGATTCAGGGCAGCTCCTCATTTTCATACTAGGTTTTGGCAGGTGTCCAAAGCCCAAAGCAAAGTGATCATCAATCGTAGACACTCCCTCACTCTCGACCAGCACACTCCCACACGGGAATCCTTCCTACACTCCTGCACGTCGCTTCCTATGTTCAGCCTGCTGGGAAAAGCAAAACATAGACTGTCAGACAAACTGTGTTAAAGTGTTAAAATCCCACCAAGCGCCAATTTGCCTAAACCGAGACAAGTATGTAAATATTCAAAGCTAAACCAGCAGCGTTATGAGAAATGTTAATATAATATAGTGCTGCTTGGGCCATGTGTTAGTTTAAAACCAAACAAAGACGAATGGTTCAAAGACCCCATACTTGCACAGCTGCAACTGCAACCTGTGCGTGTGTTTGTGTTAGTAATTATTTAATCGCAGTGACTCCATCACTTCAGTGTGTTCTGTCCTGAATAATAAATCTTCACAACCTTTTTTAGCTTGGGACCCCTGAAGGGTTGAACAATGTCCACCTACACCTTTTATGGCGTCAGACAATTTCTGTAACTTTCTGAAACTGACAATACGTCATTTACGCTCGCTTT
This sequence comes from Nannoperca australis, assembly GCA_036023655.1. NCBI lineage: Eukaryota > Metazoa > Chordata > Actinopteri > Centrarchiformes > Percichthyidae > Nannoperca > Nannoperca australis. The sequence goes on along the minus strand of JAVQJD010099078.1, from coordinate 7,706 downwards.
GTGCAGTGATTGGTGGAATGTGTGCAGGTGAGAAACTTCTCTTCTTTCGTCACTATGTCCAATGTAGTTGGACCAAACATCGTATTAACTAGTTGCTTTCAAGTATACCCCCATTCCTGAAGGCCCTGCATACCTACAAAGGAGCTTTCAATTACTCTCGCTGATTAGACCTCTAGTCAAGTTGGGTGGAGTCTGCGCAGTGAGCTGGCTAGCTCAGAAAGCTATTGTGACCATGATCGTTACATACTAGTTCTAGCATGCACCCGACTAGCTAGCTGTTTTTGTTGCACTGGCTTTTTTTTTTGGGACTCACGGATTAACTTCGTCACTTCTTGCTATGACTGGGTCTTGACAGGTGCAATAAAACTAAAGTGAGGAAAGTCAGCGAGATGTAAAAACACAGCCTGTGCACGTCCACACACGTTTTGACAAGATCGAGGTCTAATCAGGTGAAAGTGACAACACCTGTGTGGGTGGACTACAAGTGTGTAGGAGCTGTAAAATTAGTCAATACTATGGCTTCATGTGTGGATAAGAACTTTTAGAGGACAGTCCTGGAGGTGTCACAGTGTGCTAGTGGTTGAGAGGCATACCATACCACTGCATGTCCCCAAGAAATGTTTTCTTCTTATTTTATCCCTTGAATCATCTTGCAACCAGTTTCTGAGTTTAGCAAGAAGAGTAGGATTGAAAACCTGATGCAGAAATGTGTGTGTGTGTGATCACGAAGTGCCAGTGTGTGTTCACACTGCTGTTTACATACAGTAGACGTGCAGGGACATGCGTCAGGTATTAAGAGGCAGTGGGCTGAGAGGGCTCGGCCCAGTGCCAGGAATGTATGAATGATAAAGCCTGCAGACTATTGTTCTGCCCTCTGAAACAGCTGCTATTTATAGGATTTAGAAAAGGGCGTACTGTGGAAAAGAAACCCAGCCTGTCTGCTGGGAAAGACTGGGAAATGGGAGTTGGAGGAATAACCGGAAATACAAACAATGCTGCTGTGCAGTAACTTTTCCTGTTAAAACTTTTGAGGAAAACAAGCCTGCACTACCTATTTCACAATGTTTACACAAGAAAAGTTAAACAATGTTCTTCACTTTTATTCATTATGTTATATAGAAGAAGCACATCAGGTGAAGTTTATGTTACAGCCAAAGTTATGCGATCAATACTGTTATGCAATTGAGCAAATTAGATTTACACTGTAGACATTATGTATTGCCATCGTACAGTATTCCAAATGGATTACACTTTTGACATTAGACATCACTTAAAATTATATGATATTTCCTTTTATAAGATAAAATCAGATTACAGTATATTGTATGGAATTAGTAAAACCTATAGTAGGTTGGTAGGTAAGTAGATTTATTTGACAATAATAAAGGTAAATGTAACAAGACTTAAATCGCACATGCCTGAATCGTCAAGGATAAAAACACAATTTGGCTAAGAGCTTTTCTGTTGTGGTCCTAGAAAAGTGACAGATGACAGATCTTCAAATAAATAGCAACAATTAGATGCTGCAGCCTTCTGTTTAATATAACATAGACAGTCTACTTTTAATTTTAAGCACTGAACAATGACTTTCATCAGTCCTAAAATATATGGATATATAGATTCATAACCAAATGTTTTATTTCAGTTAAATAAAGATCTTCAGGTGAATTTTCTTCGCAGATTCTCAGTCACCTCCAGTCCCTTACCAACATGTCAGCGCCCGGTCTCATTCTGAGTGCATTTACATGTAATAATTTTGAACGTGTCCAGTATATTTTATATTTAACAGTGTTGGGACGGACTGAGACTCTGACTGGGAAAGAGAATAGGTTCTACTTCAGTCTTTTCTATGTAATCTTTTATAAACAGTATTTTATTTCTTATACAGTTCAACTGTGAAAAGAGCCATTACCTCAACACTGTTTCTGATGGTTCACTGCACTTTTCACCTCCAGTAAAAAGGCTTATGACAGTCTCTGTTACCTGCAGCTGTCAAGAGTTGTATTAGTCTCTGTGCTACTAATAACACCTCAAACAAAAATTCAAACATGAACTGCCTTAGAAACATCTTCATTTAGTCACCAAGGATGCTTCCACAGCAAAGACTGGTCTTATAGAGCTTTGGTTTTTCAAAGAAAGTCAACGGATGGTTTCACAGTCCTCCGTTCATCTGTCATTAAATCTTGGCATCCATCCAAAAATCTTCAGCCTTCCTCTTACGCCACAGTGGTTGCTATGGAAACGGTTCCAGGAGGATATGGGCAGCAGGCACAATGCAGAGGGACTTTCTGCTCATGTTGTGAACTTATCAACTGATTTATTTAGAAATTAAATTCAGTGATTCAACATCAAAACACATTGGTCATTAAAGATGATTGCATCGGCGTCATGAAGATGCTCTCTGGTGTTTGATAAACATTTTTCAATCACGGTAGTCCCATTATTTGATTGATAACATAGTTAATGGATTCCTTCAAGATGACTTGTGCTTTGCAGAGTGATGAAATAATAGAAACATGGACTTGTAGAAATGTAGATATAAACCTGGGCTTTCTTTGAAAGGAATAAACAGTTAGCAGAGACAATTAGCTTAGCAGTTAACTTTGAACTCAGATTCTCAGAATGGAAATACATCAGTTTCAAATTATTGCTACCCATACTGTCAATGTTATGTAACCTGAAGACAATAACTGTAACTGAAACTGAAACTGTATTGTAACTGAAATGACTTTTATTTATCAAATAACACTAAATGCGACAAAGTGTTGTGCAGTGTTCTCACTTAACACTGAAAGCAGTAACCATAAATTCCACTGCATGTTCAGACAGTGACAGCTTCCTCCTTCATTCTCTCAATAATGATCACCCATCATGGCTTCAGGCACTGCATCACTCAGCCATGCAGTGCTGCTGAGCTGGAATTTCACCTAGAGGGAGCGGCCCCTGCAGAAGACAGTGTTTACTTAAAACTCACAGATACCACGATGAGAAAAGGATTTGGTGGAAAACTAACTAACGCGTTTCCTGCGGCCTCCCTCAGATAACTTGTACACTTTCATAACCCCGCGTGTAATGACCATATTCAGTTACATCATGCGCCAAGTAAAACAACACAGACACTAAGATAAGATACTACTCCAGCTGCTGGAATGAAGCCATGTAATTGAAAGCCATCTGTGTTAATTGACTGATTTACTTCTAACTGGACTCAAATTGTGAGTGAGTGAATTGAGTAAGTGAAAGGTCAGACTCAAACAGTGCACATTTGCCTGCCAATATTTACTGCCATAGTCCATTTGTTGGTAGTTACATGGAGTGACCAGAAGTAAAGTCAAACCTCAAACTCAATTTTCTTTTCAGACATCAGCAGAGATCTTCAGGGCACATAAATACTGCATGCAGGACAGTCGAATGGCATTTGCAGCTGTAAATGTCACCAGGCACTTTTTGGGGGATTGTGTCCTGTCTAAATATAGTGTGTCTGTTCTACATTTTAAACCATTTCATGCTGCCATTCTGCTGTCTATTTTTACACCAGTATCAATAGAGACTGCAGCATGTGGTTTTAAAATAGAGTAATATCTGTCTGCGCCGCTGGGGAAAGGGTTTCATACATAGCACTTATAAAGCAACATGGCCCAGTTTCCTCCCCAGGGTAAATAAAGCCAAGGGATACATGTGCTTATTTCCAGATGCAACCTCGCGTCATGAAGCTGAAGAGCCTGTTATTCTCTCAGCTTTAATTCAAATGATCTTTCCTGGAACATGTGATGTTTAATCACACATTCAGTTCACAGAAAAGCCATTCCAACCCAGAGAGGTGTCATTCAAGTACATATTTGTTGACATGCCTGTGATGGCATTTTAATCAACTGCCCAACCTGCTTCATGGGAATGAGACAGAAAAATTCCATGAACGGGGGAGAAAACATGCAAAGCTGCCGTAACCAGAAAGACGAGTCAGATGGCATGCTCACAAAGAGTCAGTGAAGAAAAAGCACTGTGGGCTATGGGGTGAGATGGAAACAACTGCTGAAAAGAAGAGATCGGTCCGGCGAGTCATCGAGAGGACGTTTCGGTCAGACTTCGACCAGCCACAGTTTTTCTGTTTAGTTTTTCACATCGGCCTCCATTTGTCTGTCAAAACAATATCTGCAAACGTGAACAACTTGTTCCCAAAGCAAAATACCACAGAGTTGAGGCACTGTGATGTCACCCACATGTACAACCTGGAGCGACTACACTGGGACTTTGTTGACTCACGTTTAAGCTTTTATGACCTCACAATTTTATATGTTTATAATGATATGAACCAGAAATATACAAATGTCTCCTGGAAATACCCGGAAAATCCCATATTTAATTTGTATAGCAAACAAATTACAGTATCCCAAGGCTGAAGGCAAACATATCTAAACACTCATATTCAGGGCTTGTTAAACAGCTTATCATAATAAATATTCTACACTGTGTAACTTATGTTAAGACGTTTAAAAAAACAAACTTATTCAACCTTAAGCAGCAGTCACATGCCTCGAGATCACTTTCTCAGTTTCTCAGTCTTCAGTTTTGCTTCACTCTCAACACGCTCTAAAAACCCTTGCTCAGCACCAAATGACAGATAGACAATGTTTGAGACAAGATGGCGATCACAGTGGAGCATTTCGATTTTGCCACTGGCAGCAATGTACTTACCTATAGCACATGTGATTCATCACCAGGACTCATATTATTTGATACGACATCTTGTTGTTTTCGTCCCTGATTCTATGCACTTTATGAAAAGCTCTTATTTGGAAGTCGCTTTGGATAAAAGCATCTGCTAAATGCCTAAATGTAATGTAAAGAGGTCCATGTCCATTTTCATCTCCTTCTGGTCGTCGACACTTGTATTTCAGTTGGCCAAATCTCATTTCAACTGTGTACGTGCACACTATTAAGGGAGCTCGAGCTTTGTTTTTGATGACAACAGAGAGCAGTACAGACGTCACACATTACCTGAACAGGGACTTGAACCCTTGACCCTCAGATTGAAAGTATGATGCTCTACCGACTGAACCCATCCACTGGAGTAGTGTTAATATGCCATTTTCACCTCGTTCTGGTCGTTGACACTGTCAGAGTTGAGCCCCTAGAATATTGCCTTCATTGAAACAACATGAACAGGACTCTTGAATCTGAATAACTGGGTTTGAATTTCCATTGGCAGCTCTTCACCTCGGCAGGACGATCACGAAAGGTTATCGCTGGCTGGCTAGCCTCTTTTTTCCTATTATAGTGAAATTTGTACTGTTTAGAGATTAAGAATAGATGAGAGGAGATTGATTGTATTTTGATTGAATTTTGATTTGAAACACTGCAGCTACCCTATGCTAATACCTGCAATAAATACAAATATAAATGAAGTAAAAGTATTCTTTCCCAGTTATTATTAAGCCTTCTCATGAAAGTAAAACATTTGTGTGTAGAAAATCTGCACGGTTCTTAAAGGTTATTCTACATTAATCGACAAGTTTGAAAAATAGACCCTGAGGGTTTCCGGTCATAAAGCCATCAAACCCCAAACCTAGCCATTCACCAAGTCCACAGAACTATAAGAGGAAAGCTGCCGTTAACAGGCGTGGCTGATCACACACTCGAGCAACTTAAGGCTTCTCAGCCGGGTGTAGTGATCAGAGGCAGCAGGGTAAGCGACCGGATGACCAAGATAGTTGTTTTCACGCAATGTGGAAGGACCATTAAACAATGCTCTTCACCCCCACCATCATCAAATGAGAAAATATCATGGGGAAGAATTTTGTTCATCCAGTAGACTTTTGCTGAGAGCTCCAGCTCCATTATCACCTCTTTCTGGTCTGGATGTGGGTCGACCCTGATTTGCATGTAGTCCTCAAAAAGCAAGACAGGTTGAAATGAGGTTTGGCCAATTGAAGTTCACATATATATTTCAGTGTCAATGGGTCCCTTGAAGACATAACACAAGCTATGTTCCCTGTCGAGCCTTGTTAACAATGACAACAGGGAGCCGTAACAGACATCACACAATGAACTACTCGCTGAACAGGGAACCCTGGAGGAAACAACTCCACTTGCTTATCGAGGAAGGTCTAAGGAGCTCTCAAAAAGTTGAATCCAAAGGTTGGCACTTCCCTGCACTAATAGACTTGTGGAGTTACTGAATGCAATGCCAGTAACCCTGAAGCAATATTGACACACACAGTCTTACTGCACACACTACATTGGGTGCCTGCTTACGTGGACACATTGCACATGCACACTTGAAATGAAGATGCTACAGACACACAACACACAATTCATGACATGTGTACCCTTGCAATTACATGGATCCACTCACAGTACGGTGAAGACATGGGACTGACCCCTTTGCCACAACAGAGACCCTGGAACTAAACTTCAATATTGGCAGATATATTAAAGTATTAATTAATTAATGAACTAACTTTATTTTTAATGTTATAAATCATATAATATATAATATTACATCCTTCTCACCATAGTTGAACTGGCTGTTGGTCTTCTCACAGTTGATGACATTAAAGCGGTAGGGGACTTCTGCCACCATGTTACTGACTTCAAAGTAAAACCACTGGGTGTGCTGGGAACAGTTAGCATCTGCATTCAATATGAGGTCATATTCATATCTACAGAAGAGAAGAGGGGAGGAAAGACAGTTGCTTTATTACTTTTGCATTTTGGCATTGGCATTTTTTTTGAATCACCAACAATACATTTTCTCTGTAAGGACTGTTTTGAAGTAATAATATCACATTTGCTTCTCAATGACTTCTTTGAACATGTACTCGTTGTGCGGTGCCATAGTCCCCTACCTGCGGACTTGAATAGCCTTCCTTAGGTTCCCACATTCAAATTTAGAAAAAAAACTCAAGGAATCAGAGGGACACTGAAGACTGATAGAAGAGAAGCAGACAGAGAGATGAAGATGACCAAATGGACTTTAGGGCATATCATTTAATTTGAACAATGACATTCAAACATAAAAAAAACTCACTCAAATATAATCCAAATTTCAACTATCTTGTAAAATAGATTACTAAATAAATTCTTGTGCTGTGTATATTTGTGTCGTTTACCTACCTGCTGTCTTCAAGGTCAAACACTATCTGGTTAAGGATGTCATCAGTATTTAGGAAACGTTGGACATCTTCAAGAACTTTCTGCCTGATGAAAATAAGCATATGTATATGGCATAGCAATATTAACATTGAGGATAAATCATGTTCTGGATGTGACATTCACAGCAGCTGGAGAGTTTCCACCAATTCAATTAAATTAAATTTTATTTATATAGCGCCATATCATAACAAAGTTATCTCAGGGCACTTTTTCTTATGGAGCAGGTTAAGACCAACTCTTATATATACAAAGACCCAACATTCCCACCATGAGCAGCACTAGGAGACAATGGCAAGGGAAAAAAAGGTAGAAACCTTGAGCAGAACAAGGTTCTGTCATGGTGTGGTTAGGTGCGTCCACCTCCCCTAGGTGCCGCCCTTTCCCCATATGTTGGTATGTCTGTTTGTATGTGGTATGTCTAGCCTGAGGCGGAGTCAGAAGCACCTCCCCGCCGGTGAGCAGCGCAGCTGGTTTCCATCTTCATCACATCACAGCTTTAAAACTCGGCTCATCCCTTCAGTCTTCGCCAGATCGTCCGTTTACCCTTGTGG
>JAVQJD010099073.1:0-98619 GCA_036023655.1 Nannoperca australis | reverse complement strand
ACGTGTTGGTATTGACTTGGGACGTGTTGGTCTTGACTTGGGACGTGTTGGTATTGACTTGGGACGTGTTGGTATTGACTTGGGACGTGTTGGTATTGACTTGGGACGTGTTGGTATTGACTTGGGACGTGTTGGTCTTGACTTGGGACGTGTTGGTCTTGACTTGGGACGTGTTGGTCTTGACTTGAAACCTCAGTACCTAGTCAAGACATGAGACTTATTGTTACTTGCAAAACACTGACTTTGTCCCACTTGTGGAGGATGGTATGTGTGATTAAAGAGCGAGGTAATTGCTGAAGGTAAAAGGCTGTTTGTCATTTCACAAAAACAATCTCTTGTATTTCTCATATGTGGAATTGAAAGCAGTTGGTAGCAGCTTTCAGCATAATAAACCAGCAGTTAGTGGTACCACTCAGCCTCAAAGGGGAAAGCTGATGTCTGTTTTTAGGGTGGCTCAAGGACAAATGTGGAATATTTTTTCTAATAATGGTCACATGCTTGGCAAAGAAAAACATCAGAGTACAATCGTCAAAGGTATCCCTTAAAGGGGCCCACTCTGTTGGCTGAACTGAGCTAAATTCCACAGACACGTTACCATAAAGACTCCCTGAGGAGTTTTCATCTCTTCTCTCAATCTTAGTAACAGACTCCATGCAACCCAGTCATAGTTAGGTCAGACCTGGCTATGGTTTGTCTCTTCTTCTGTCCTCTTCCATCTGCTATTGCAAGCCCTCCCCCTCTCTTACCAAACACAATTCATGTCTTTATGTTGCAGTTAGTCTTCCAGGATTGGTACCAAGACTCCTGGTGTTTTGAAGCGAGCCGTGCAACTCAAAGAGCTCCTACTACTCCTACGAATCTACTAGTTTATACAGTCTGACAGCCGGGCTTGACTTGCTCTCGAGTTCCCCTAAAGATCAATAATGTCCTTCAGACAGCACTGGTAGGATTACATAAACAGCTCTCATGATGAGGGCTGATAACTGTTAGCTTTGGAGACACAGCATATTTCACATCGAGATATCTGCTTCTTTTACTCTGGAAGCTGTCCGGAGTAGAGGGGCAGCAGGCATGCAAATTCATTAGAAGAATCCCACTGACTCTTATAAAAGTCATGCTGGCCTGATTGCTCGGGTGTAAACAGTGCTGTCCCCACTCTGCAGATCCAGCCATGCTCCGCTGCCCTGCTGAGAGTCTACACCCTATATGGTAAGCATAGTAAAAACAGTCAGGGTTAGGACTCACAACAAATTATTCACAGGGACCTCTGTTTATGGAAGTGTCACCGTCTTGAGGTTTCACATTTTTGTGAAGTTCCCGTCTTCTGATGGCGAGCAGCTGTACAAAGTTTCACTCTTGACACATTGGAAAGTGCAACATTAACCCCTTTAGTGAGCACGCATTTGTGCATTCAGATTAATGTCATAAATCCCTTATGATCAGTATGTCACATACACAGGATTAAAGTCAACATCCATGAACACGCCACGCGTTCTTCAGCACCTGTGAGACCTCTTCAGGCCAGCAGATGTTGCTCACTATCAGGTTACATCAACTGTTCAGTTTATTAAGCATGCACTGTGTTTGTTCATCATTTTCCAATAACGGGGAAATTACTGGCATGCTAACACCTCAGCACTGGTATAAATCAGACGTGGATGTGATGCAGCGCAGAGCGTCGGGACCTTGCCGGCCAGCGGTGAGAGCTACTAGACACGCAGACAGTGTTTGGGTTGATCTGCTAATGCGTTACCCAGCTGGACCCACCCCCACTCTCTTATTATGGAGGTCTTGCATAAGTGGCCCTGGAAGGTTGGTCTTTAAAAATGGCTGCTGTGAGGTAAGTATTTGTGACAGAACAGGAATGCTTTTACATAACAGATTCTGTGTTTTTTAAATATATTAAAGTTAAGCTGTGTAGAATTTTTACCTTTTGTTTATTCTGATGGTTTACATTTTTTCTGTAGAACAATTAGCCAATTCCCGTGAAAACCAACATAGCCTGGTGCAGTCTATGTGTTGGTTTTTGCACAGTCCTTGTATATTGCTGTCTGCCACAGTATAATCAATTATGCTACTACCAGATGGTAGTAATCAAAGTAAGACATTTTCAAATTCTACACATAATGGCTGCAAAAATATATTAAGCAGCCATCCTTTAAATAATCTTTGTCATGCTTTGAATGTGTTTTTATTAAGTGTTGCGTATTGATAACCCACATTTCATGTAGTGGCAATTATCTGCTATGTAGTAGCTTTGGCTAGGTTTATGAAAGGCACAGGTAATTTCAAAACAAATACTTAAACAAGAATATTAAAGAGATGAAACTCACACAAATATTTATTAAAGATGAAGTACCATCACTCCAGAATAATATCAGCCAGAGCACAGGATGTGATGAACTATAACCCAGGGCAAAACTCCAGACGCAAAAGTTAGATGCATAAATGTGCTAATGGTTGCTATAGAAAGAAATGATGTGGTGTGTCATAAGCCAGGTTATATAATGTGTTGAAAATAAAGTGTTTAAGTTTAGTTATGTCATTAGAGTTATCAAAATTAGGCCAATCATAGAATGTCATTGAATGAGGCCCATGAGACCTAATAACCTTAACCACAAGTACAACAACAGCTGGTCAGCAAAGCAGTTCAAAAAATGAAGTTAACTAATGTACCATAATTATTCAGAGAGCTCAGAATGCTTTATGTTTGTCCACCCAAGCTTCACTGTATAACCCCTGATCTGGTCATAAAGATGTCCATATTTTAGGCTCAAGTTGAGACCATTTGTCGGCCCGAAATCAACTTTACTGCTTGCTCAAACCTTCACCCATGAAATGTGTAATTCTCCTTGTAAAGTTGCCTGTGTAAAACCTCAACATCCCAATCCTGTGGGGAAAACATTCTAACTTTGTCAAACGTTCCATCTGCACTGCCAGCTCAGTATATTTTAACATTAGCCTCTTACATTCCTCACGTAAGTGACTGAATCCTGCTATGATTTCTTTCTGGGTAGATAAGATCGAATGCAGAGTTCACCTGGTCATTAGCTTGTGTGGACACAGTAGTACATGGCTGATTGAAACCATAACCCATGACTCCCTCCAGCCAAATAACAGCCTTGACACGCCTTGGCACTTCCTCCTAACCATGTATTTACTACACAACCTTGACAGAGTAGCCTTACTGTTTGAAGGCTGCCATATTTCTGGCTGTGAGCCTCCCTTCGTTTGTCGTATCCCTACTGTCCCTACTGTGTGAGTGCTGACTGACTGGGTCTCTTGAGTTCCACTTTTGGTTTGCTGCTATTGTAGGCACTGCACTCATCAAGGTTAGCTCTCTTGACTCTGTCAGCATCTTCTCCAGCTGTTTCTTTGTGAACATGACCATTGACATGAAGGCTTTTAACTCTCACTGACTTCCTGTTGGCCAATGAGCTATGTATGTTTTATTTCTTTTTTCTCTCCTTTCCATTACACGGCATTGAAGAAAACTGCAGAGTCAAAAAATCGCATTTTTCAAATGTTCCTCTGTTGGTGCTACTCAGGACACAAAGAGGATGAGACAGTATTTATTTCCATGAACACCTGGATTCCTGATTTTCTTGGACTTGACTTCTCTCATATGAAAACATTTAGTACTATTTATACAAAGCTTAATTGGATCTGATTATGTTTAAAGTGGCTATTATTTAATGATTAACTCCATTACCATTGTGGTAGAAAAGCTGCTGTGATGTCGGTCTGCAGATGCTGCCGTGACACAGTAAAACTGACGTTATTGATCACATTAAAACCACAATGCGTTTAATTTGAAAATGTTTTCCTGGGTCTGTCCATTGTTTCATTCTTTTCATTACTTGTTCCTTACAAATAAATGAATAATAGTAACAAAAATAATAATAACAATAATACAGGAAAGGTCTATTTTCTATGCTGGTAAAGACTGTGTTTGAAAAGGAATTCTTTACATGAGTGCTTTTACTTTTATCAATCATTTATTGATTGTATTTATTATACAACTAATACTACCTACCTACCTGCTACTGATATCAAAGATGACACAAAAAGCTAAAAAAGTTTAGCCTTTACCAGCACATGAACTAAGCTTGGCCCCTCCAGGTTCATGTATGTATGATGTGTACTTGAGAAATCAAAGCAGCCCTTTAAGGCAACACGCAGAGCTGCAAATGGGGGACTGTAGCGCATGCAGTGGGCTCTGTTGTCCATGTCACCGGGGACATGGACAGTCCACTTTGATTTGTCAGGTTCACTTCTATCCCACTGGGGTGTCTGTAGTCCTTCAAGAGCTCCATCAGTGCCCTGCAGGAGCTAAACGCATCACTCCTGCTCTTCATCTCTGGCTCTGCTGCTGATCCAGAGACTTCAGTGGTCAGTTACTCACAGATGCAACGTCTCTTTCATGGACAGAATCAAACATTCAGCAAGTAGCCCTCATATCCTTTCTGATCCTCATGAACTATGAACTTTTATTGAATGTTCTAACACTTTGTTCTGACAACTTTCTTTACACAATCCCTGTACAGAAAGGTTTTGATGTGCACACTGTACATAATTACAGTAATCTCTGCAGAAACTACAGAGTGCCATCCACAAACAATTCACCCCAAGTATTTAAACAAATCTGCTGAGATGAATCGTCATTTCTTTTTCTGGATAACAATCTTGTGCCAGGTCTCTGTGTTATTTACACGTCTGCGGGGTTCTGAGCAAAGAAAATAAAATAATGGAAAGATTCTATCTGTATAGGGTGGTCACGTTCTGAAATAAATAGGCTTTTAGTTGATATATTTAATATAAAATATATTCATGATTATTAACAAGATTTAGCGTAAAACCCTCACATTATGCCAGTTTAGCCCAGGTCTGCATCACAGACGGCAGCATGATTACAGCATCTGATACACTGTGGTGCCAAGGAAATGTAGTGTGTTGTGTAAAAAACGCAGACCGCGTGCTTATGGCGGGCTCGAAGCGGATGGGGACCTTTGCTATAAACTGCACGGTTAATGACGCCAGCGTAGCTCGTGTGGTAGCTGGGCCGCACCAAATCTCCATTCCCAGGGGTAAACGTAATCACGTGGGATATCATTAAGATTCAGGCTCTGTTGTGATCAAACTGTGGTGTACACACAGAAAGCTCCCCCTGCTCTTATAAAGCATATTTAGACCATTAGATAAGCCACAACTGACAATTAGGCAGTTGGCTGGCTCTCCCACACACATTTTCCTAAGCCTGGTTCAAATTTTAAACGCAATCTTTGCACGGAGCGAGCAAGGGGCTGCCTTATCAAACTCTATTATAGCTGTTAGAAATGTTGATTCTCTGTAGATCTGTGTAGGGAATGGATCCTGTCACGCAGCAAATTGTGCAGTTGTTATTGAGTTTCTTTGTGTGCTGTGATTTGAATGTGCATGTGTAGACCATCTTATCTGAGCCAGATGTTTCCAGGTTGAGGCCATTTTAATCCATGTGACTTAAAGGGTGTTAAGGAAATTACATCAGCTGTCTTCAGTTTTACAGACAGACTACTGTCACATGTATCCTCACATTCAGCCCAGTAAACAGGAAATGGCTTAAGAGAATAACAAATAATTTAAATGAGCTCCATGACTTGCACAAAACTTAACATTATCCCAGGACTAACTTTGAAAGATGAATTGTTTGAACAAAATAATGTCAAAGAAGCACAGTTTTTGGTACAAGCTGAGTATTTTTGCGAACGCTGTGTCTGTTACTTGTTTAGATCTTTGAAACAGTAATCGCAATTTCCCAGACTGCTCCCCTTCTGGAAGCTGTGGTATACCTGCTGTCCGGCAGCCACCTGCTCTTCCCCCCAAACCATCAGAACAGCTGGGACCTGGAGAGACTTGACTGCCTGGTGTAAGCCCAGTGAGCAGACACCAAATCAAAAAGGGGGGGAGAAAAAATATGGAGAAATAAAGAGGGACTCACAGATGTTGCATTGCAGATTAATGCTAATAATCCTAGTGCAAGGACAGGGGAAAGAAATGCTTCGTGATCCAGATGTGTGGAGGAAGCGACTCCCAGGGGGAAACTCCCATCTCCTCTAGACCGGATGGAGAGGAATAATTTATGCTCACATGAACGCTGCAGTCTCTGCTTGCATTATACTTGGGCCAAAGGGTCGCTGTGGGTGTCTAGTGATCAGCCTCTGATAAACCTAGTTGTCAGTCACCTCCATCCATTCACTTTCACCTTATAAAAGATGTGGATAAATTAAAGGAAATATTTGCCCTTCCAACTTTCAACTTACATTTTTGCCTTTCCAAAACCACAAGAGCAAACTGAATAGATTAAATTGTGTGTTTATCTGCTCTGAAGCTGCAACTGATAGCATGTCTTGCTAACTAGCTTACTGCCTAGAGTAGCAAACAGGTTTTACTTACATTGGCCTCTTGTAATGCTAAAGTGAAATAGTAGCAAGTAGCGTTGTGTGAGCTAAGCAACCAAATACTGTTATGTTCAAACAAAATAACAGTCTAAATTATATTTCTACACTACAATACAAGAACACTGCTGTTTCTTTTTTTTCTTCACATCTTCTGCATGGATCTTCAGCTGCTGGAATGCTAACCTTTTACCTGGGACATGCAGCTTTAACGTTAGCTTCTGTCTTTTAGCATGATAGATAACCATTATTAGATAGTGTAACTCATGGAGCTAATGTTAGCTTAATTTGTTTGCTAGCTGCAGCTGATAAAATCTGCTGGTAACAGTCATTTCACTGGCAGAACCAGCTGCTGCCGGCTACAAGTAAGAAGACTTCTTTTATCTACCTCTCAGAAATCAAGGACCCATTGTTTCAAAAATGACATGGATTTTGACACCCTTATCAGAGTAACTTGGTGTTCAAATGGAAAGCTTGACAAGTGTACAGCATTTTTGACAGTTATTGCCACCACCATGACCAAAACACTGAATGTTACTCCAGTAGAATTCCAGAGACTTGGAGAATCTGTGCATTTACATGTGCAATAGCATCCCAGAGTCTTTTCTTGGTTTTGATTTTATTTTGGATGATGTTAACATGGAATATGACAACCCTGGTTCATATCCCAGTATGCAGTATTCTAAAAGTATCTAGGTTTCTGATAATCTATGTGCAGGTGTGTCTTGATTTCTCACCATCTCAGCCACTTTGTCCTGTACCAACGAAGAACGTTCAGAAAACTGGATACAGTGTTTACATGCAACAGTATCCTGGTTTCTATTGGAGCAAGGCCTTACCCAGGTCTTTGAAACCAGGATATGATGTTTACACGCGCAACACATGGCTGGGATACTCCAAAAAGCAGATTATCATTTAATTCGACTCAGGTGTGTGCAGATGATGGTTGCAGAGGCAACCCCCCCCCCACACATAAAGTATTTCTCTTGCAGCAGCTCCCTCCAGCTCTTACTGTGGCCAGCTGGGAGATGTAGTCTTTTCCACTGAGTACTGGCTTAAAAGCAAGGTTTCCATTCAGTCAGATGTGCTTGGTATTCCTCCAAAAAGAGGAGTGGCATCATTCTACACCTCAAATGATCTAATAATTCTTAATAACTACGGCTGGTGATCGCTATTCAGCTAACAGCTTAATGAACGGCCAGGGAGGAGCATGGCTCAAGTTCCAACCCAAACAAACACAAGTCCTGTTTATTGATCTGTTCATTATAAGGGGGCAGTGAAGCCAGAGATCCCCGCCCCCTGGATTACAGATGGCAGATTACAGATTGCACAGATGGATTTCTGCTGCTTCCTGAGATGTGTTCATTGGCACCACAGAGGGCCATGGTAACACACTGTAGAGGCAGAAAAGGTTTGTGTTGGATAAGAACCAGCAAAAAGGGTTGCGCAACATTAGGCTGAGCTCACCCTGCTTAATATCTGGGATGGGGAGGGACAGAGGCAGCAGAAAAACCTCCAGAGGGGAGCTCTGACAAAAATGGAAGGTGAGGGGGACTGCACTAGCCAAGAGGACGACTGGTCCAAATACTCTTCTAATAAAAGGTGATGAGTGGAGTGAAACTCAGACTTTGTCATAGACACTTTGTCCTGAATAAGCTAAAACAAGGGCTCCAAGTGTGAATACATCAATGCGCATGCAGGGGCCACTGTCAGGGGGCAGGTCAAAGGGTACAAATGAGCACATGCAAAGGGCTGTGATTGACCCTTAGATGTGACTTATGTCATTGACAATACAACTGTGTGTCACATGTGCTACTAATGTGAAGCGAACTGCAACCTGACCAGCTAAATCAAAATGCCTCACCAAAAATCAGGGGCTCAAAAAAGGAAAGCCAGGGTACAGAGACAACAAGAAAATGAAAGGAACAAAGAGGACACATTTCTGGTTAAAAAAAAAAGTGTGAATAAGCACCAGATAGTATAGGCGAAGCTGAACGTGGCAAAGGTGCAGAGCTAGAAGACTAGAAAATAAAACTTTTACTAGTTTAACTTTTAAGTAATGTTAGCATGTTGACTAGACTAGATTTTGCTGCTCTGCCTTTATAAGGCCATTATATTGCAGGCTGCTGGTAACAATGCTTGCAATTAGTGAATTGTTTGGCTTGAGAGTATGTGGATGAGGGGGCCCCTGTCCATAGTTCCTAATGGCTAGCCTGTGCATATGTGAAAAAGAGATTGTCAGAAGTTGAAACTGTAACGATGAGCTCGTTTTCAACTCAGTCAGGCCAAAGGATATGAGAGAACGCACACAACATCATATTTCTCTTTGAGGTTGATGTGCTGAGGTCAGTGTAGTCAAACTATACAACCACGTCCTCACAACCACTGTCTGGCACAAATTGTGTGTGTCTGTGCGCACACCTACACACTGGTGGCGACCCAGTTATTTGCAGTTGCACACACACACATGCTTGCCAGATGCACATGCATGCATACATTCAACCAACAGACTTGCACACAATGCACTGATGCAAGTGTGCACAAAAATTATTCAGAGTTGCAGCCTAGATATGATACATGTTTTGTATTACATGTATCATATTACTATTATACATATTTAATGCAGTACCAGTAAAGTCAAAAATAACATGGTGCCACAATTTGCTCCTCAGCTCTATTTATCTTGTTGCTAAGATAACCATTAAATGGAAGCAGCAGAGTTAAGTCACTAAGATGAATTTCCTCACATGCAGCACCCTCTAGTGGACATAAACTACCATTAGAGCCTACAGCAGGTTAACAGAAAATGCCTCAGCTGCTTAACCCTTGTGGGTCATATTAACCCGGTGGCCCATTGTCTTGACCCAGTGTCTCCTCCAGAGGGTAGCACAAGGGTTAATTCATTTAATCATACACCATAAGATGTAGCATTATGAGAATCATTTGAATAAGAAGTGTTGTTTTAACATAACTTTCCTTATTTATAAAGACAAGCAAAGCAAGAGGACAGTTACCCACATTAACACAACACCAAGGATTCAGCCACTGATAACAAAGGAGAGGTAGAAAGTGTTTGGGTGTGTATATATTTGTATAAGTGTATGTTGGAGTGTGTACAACTATATAGCATGGATTGTGAAAAAAATTATTTTGACAATACCTGATGAAAGGGGCAGAACAAAATGATAGTGTTTATAGTTACAGTGAGTTCTAAATGTGTGTTGCGGCAGCTTGAAAACACATTTACCCGAGAGCAGTGGTGGCCTCATCTCAAATGTTCATTATTTTTGGCTTGACTTTTTAGTAGATGCTTTACACCCACCTTCTTTCTCTTTTACCACAGCTGGTGTGTGTGTGTGTGTGTGTGTGTGTGTGTAAAAACAAACAGCCAAAACAATTTAAATCTAAAACAAAAATGGCTGGTCAAATGTAACATTTATAATCCATGAACACAAGTCGCCAGACAGAAAAATGTTCAAAGAGCTTGACTTCATGCACACGGTGTACTAAACCCTCTGAGTGAAATGCAAAAAAAATATATGGTGCAGTATACTTTGAAATGCATGTGAACTTGATTCACCCCCTCCAGCATAGACGGACACTTCTGCAGGGAGAGGATGAGTGCGTGGAGGAGGAGCGCAGACTGCGACCCGGAGCCAAAGTCTGCATTCCACAGCAGTACAGTACAGTCCGGAGAACTGTAGCACATTTATTAGAGCAGCTGATGTACAGGAAGCTGCTTGGCTGGTTGTGCGCGCCCCTCGTGCCAAAGTGTTGGGAATAACTGGCCGTAGTACATCATATTCTGCCATAGTCTTGATAAAAACAAGTGAAACTCCTGCACCAAAACAAAATAATTAATCTGTGATAATGAAATTGACATAAAGCGGCATGCTGGATGCCAACACACACACACACACACACACATATATATATATTTTTATTATTTATATATATATATATATATATATATATATATATCCAACTGGGAAGGGATTTCACAGAAAAGATGATGACTATGAACAACTCGCAGCGTACTGTCATTGTGAGATCAGAGTGCAGAGAGACTCGCTGACTGTGGATCTGGCGGGGGAATCATTAAAACAGTCCCATTGCTTGATTTCCCCTATGGCAGTGTGGCCCTTACACCCAATTGTTTCTCAATTAAAATGAAAGTGTTGCAGCATGCATGTGCAGCAGTAAATAATACAGCTGCATGAAAGCTCAAAGACTGTCAATCAATTATCCCATTAGTGAAAAGCTTCTACAGAACACTGTACAGAAGGGCCCAAACAGACCTTGTTTGTGTTCTGTGATTACTAACTAAAGCATGTTCCAAAAGGCCACATTCTGCGAAGGACTAATCTAGGCAGCGGTCCACAATAACAAGGCGAACGGGTTTCTTACCCAAACCAGCATCTGCTTTTTTTTGCTGCTGAAGCATTAACTTAACAACAGAGCCAGGGTCATCCACTATTCTCTTTATAAAGCAATCACGGGAGGCAAAATGGGCTTATTGCAATAATGAGCATGCACATTCAACTTCTGACACACACACTCCCAAGATTTCTCTCCACTTTGAAGAGAACAAACACATTGGTGAAACTTTAAGCATTCTCTTTATTTCTCATCCTCAGATAGGTTGTGAAAAGAAAACAAATATCAACGTAGACTCCAAAGCGCTCTTCTCTAGTGTACAAAACTAATCAGCCTGTGTTACTCGCCCAAGGTCTTCCCATTTTTCATTAGTGATGTTTGGCCCCCACAGTGAGGCAACATAAAAGAGAAAGCAAAAGGGCTCCAAAGATGGCTTCGTCTTTGCAATTTATGTCAATCTTGCTTGCTTTAGCGTGTTTACAGGGAGATCAATTCCCAAACTTCCAGGGCCAACATTGTCAAAAATTAATAATTTAATAATAATAACCTTAAACTTTCTATTTTGCCATAATTGCCTCTGTAATATTCTTCCTGGGTGTTTTTTTCTGTGCCAAATAGACATGACTGGAATCAAAGTAGTGCTGCTTGTTTATTTCACAGTGGAGACAAAAAGTGTTTTTTTAATGACTTTGACCTTCAGCTGTTAACAGATTTGGAAAGGAAGCTTTTGTCTGGGAAGCCCTGATGTCTTCCAGTCTATCTTGATGTCTACACAGTTTTTAAATGACTTTGCTGGTTGACTTTTAAGCATTTTAAAAGAACATAAAGTTTCCACAGATTAGTTTTTCTCGCCCCCTACTTAGCCCTTTCAATCAGTCTGCAGCACCAGTGAGGCCAGCAGCCCAGCACCATACCACTGTGTTGTATCCATTTCACAACTGAGAACTGTTTAAGAGCTTGCATAAACATTAGGATGTGAATATCTGCGCTCCACATGGCTCATCAATGAATTATGGCCTGCTGCTCTTCCAAAAGATACCACAGATCTGCTTAGCCGATGAAAAATTACATCAACATCAAAGAAGTCGTCTCAAAAGAGCAAGTTTAGAATAATTAATATTTGATAATGCTGAAAGCCTGCATAAGCACACAGGCAATGAGTGCCTCATAATCTCTTAAGAATATTAAAAGCCCTAATATGCCATATTTACTGATATTAAGGATTAAAACAGCATATAATATGCGTTTAAAAATCGTTTTGCATATCAAAATACAATTTGTGAGCTGTGATTTAATGCTAGTTAATGAGACTCATTTCAAAAGGCATGGTAGGAATGCACACAGCAGGCATCCCTCTGCCACCTGGTGGTGATTTTATACTATTGCAGGGATAAAGGGGAAAAGTTTTTTTTTTAACATGATTATACACTCATTATCTTACTGTATACTTGACATGGTGCAGTTGCATTTCATAACTTATAATTCACCCACATGAGATATACTTGCAAAATCTGAAGTTGCTAAAGGTGTAAGTTAACGGTGACTTTTACACATGATCATAATGAGGATACTACTTAACATGTATGATGTCTTCTGTGTCTCTGTAGAGAAAAAACCTTGATCATCACGGTTATTTCAATTATGGGCTTGGAGACTACACATGTATGCCTTACAGACTGGATGTGTGGAGTTTTGAAAGTTCAACACTTAACACAGTACAGCTGGAGAACCACTTCAAGACTCTATATCATTTCAATATATAAATGCAAATATAGGTAGTGTTGAATGTATGGTTGATTGTTAGCATGTGGTGATTAGCAACAAAATATTGATTCACAAACATTTTAAACTAAATTATTTTAAAAGAAAAGTATTTTACATAGCTTTTCTTGCCTCAGTAACAAAGCTGCCTTACACAGCCTGTCATATTGTGTTGCAAATGTATCGGTGGTGGAATGCAGTATAACTAAGTATTGTAATTAAGTTAAATTCTGAGGTACTTCCACTCTACTTGAGTACTTCCATTTTCAAGTTACTTTATACTTAGTGTTAGCAAAAATATTGTACTTTTTACTTCACTACATTTATTTGACAGTTTAAGTTTCTTTTTAAGCAGGTTTAAGCTTTTACATACAAAACTTACTTTTGATACTTTAATTACATTTTGCTGATAATACTTCTGTACATTTAACAGATTTTAATGAAAGAGTTAATCCTGGAATATAATTTTTATATTGTGGTATATGTACTTTTACTTAAGTAAAGGATACAAATACTTTTTCTGCTACTGGATTTTTTCAAAATACACTGGATAATGGATACTATTTATAGTTTTCTACAGGGCACTAGTTGGTTCTTTGCTACTCACTTTCCAGTTTTAGAATCAACGTTAAAATGTCACTGATTCAACTTTAAACTGCATCGTGTGTGCTATAGTGCAGCACTAGGCAAAGCTCCTCTGATGACTCTAAAGTCTATGACCACAGGTGACTTCATATGCTTTAGGATTATCTGCTTTTGAAATAAAACTTTCTGTCATCTCTTAAGTCACAGATAAATCATGTTATAACAGAGAGTATCAGGCCTTTTTCCGGAAGGAAATCATGACATGTCACAGTAGGAAAAGCACAGGAGTAAATAATGCATGAAGACATGGGGCTCACGTTTGGACTAAAGCTTAATTTATAATAGGAAAAAATGAATATAAAATAGCAAAGAGCGGTCATGTGCTGCCTTGAATTCAACCTGAGGTCTGAAACAGCCTTCATTTGTAAGCCATTTCACCTGTGCAGCTGGAGAGAGACAGGTTATGAATCTCTGCATCTGAGTTGGTGAACTTGGTAATTCCTCATACTCTCTTGTGCCCTGTGATTTAAACTGGTTCTGTACCTCTCTTTGTTAACTAGCTTCAGTGTAATGATGTAGTTTTCTGTGATGTTCCAACACCATGGCTGGAGGCAGGAGTTTAGTCAGCAGCGTGCAGGATCAAGAAAAAAAAAAAAGTGAGCCACTGAAAATTGAGAAAAATGGCTTGCAGTACCCCAAGGTAGGAAATAAATTGCAGACGATAACTAGTGAAGTGAGGCACAAACAGCATAATAAATTGTTCGAGATTTTTGCTCTCATTTTGCAGAGCAAAATCAAACTTTGGAGTGCACAGTTGGCAGGCCATTAAAAGAATTACTTCATGCTCTGAAAACAGAGGGGTTGTGTCAATCCCGATATCTCACACAAAAAGACAACACACTCCTTGGAATTGCTTTGTGTTTTCTGCCATCTAAGTATGTACGGTGATAAGCTGAGATCAGTGAGGCAAGCACAAATATAGTAAGTGACTTGGAAATATCTTTGAAAATAAGCATATTTCTGTTGAATAAGGAGCGAAACCTAGAGTTAATGTGCAGGCGTGGAGTAGATAAATATTTATGCACAAATGTTTTTGTTTTACAGTTTATCAATATATCAATATTTATGATTAATTATCTGCAGACCACGCATTTAATAATTTAGCAAAAATAAATAAGTCATATTTAGCCCACTCTATAAATATTCAGCAGATTTACAGACATATCAGTTGTCTGCAGACTATTGCTTGTTGATAATAGCAGTCACTGGAGGGATGTACATTCAAAGATTTGTTAGTTGTTTGCTTAATCCAATCAATATTTCATATGTATATGAATATGAGAATTACCACTCCAATGAACCACTGCAGACACCACACATGGTGTCCTCAGTGCACTGAACAAAGACATACTAATGCTTTACACAATACAAGGATATTATAGTTTGGAATATCTGCTTTTAACTCATTGTGTTTTGTGTAGAATAAGAGGGTCGATAGCAGCATTAAGGTGGACTTAAAGTGGAATTATGGCAACCCCACAGTTAGGGTAATTCAATGCTCTAGGCTGCAGTTCCCAGTCAGTTTAACCTTTGATTAAAAATAAATTCATTTAAACATGATACAGACATCTTGGATATCTTTTAATAATATATGAAAGTGACAGAGGGCAAATTAAACATTTTCATTTCATTGCTACAACCACACAAGAAGTTAACCATGCCTGGAGCCTGTTTTCCTGTGTAGTTCGATGGGAATCATAAGTTAAGTTAGGCAAAGCAAATATCAACAATATTAAAATAAATGATCATTGTAATAAATAACACCTGATGGTGTAAATAACACTGATGGTAACATGATGGACATGATAATGAATGTTTCCCCCCTGACTCATGAGGTTTAATAGTCTTCCTGTGGAATCATGGATATAACACTTGTGCAAGAAAAAAACATGCTACAGTATTAATAATGCAGTTTCAGCATGTATTCTGCATCATTATTCTACAATTTAAATTAGGGTTAAAGCTCACTGCTTTACTCCTACAAGAGCAATTGTGCATTAAATATACAACAGTGGCACATTTTTCACCAGTGAAACTTTAATTACAACCATTTTGAAATTCAGTTCATGGTCACACAAGACACATGTAAGCCTTTCAGTCCTGCCCTGCTCATACCAACAGAGCAACTGTGCACTCAGGCCAGCAGTAGCTAATATAGGCTAACTTTAATGAATAATAGATACATTTCAATATTTATGTATTTTTTGGTTTACCCATATGACAGTGACAGTCCACTTATTCAGTGCGTCTCTGTACGAGAAAGAGTAGAATACATTTAGATGTAGTCTTAAGCAATGTAATAATATATCAAGCAGTTCAAGGTCATGTCGTCATGCACAAACTTAAAACTTAAAGAAGGTTGTGTCATCACATCCTGTTATCCTTCAGTTTGGTGACATTTGTGGTTTGATTGTTGTAGGGAAGTTATGAAGGTGAGCCGTACGTAACGCCTCGTAGTGTTTCACCGGACTGGCGGGGAACTGAACTGGACGTGAAGGGGTCGGTGTGCAGTTAGAGTGACGCTCATTTCTCTACCTCCGCCGTGAACACATCTCTCCTCTGGACCAGAGTGCAACCTGGAGCCTGCGTGGTTTTAAAGCAAAATGGCGACAGTGTAAGAGACGGAAAGACCAGTGGCGGTGTCAAGTGCAATGACAAACTTGAGGACACGCGCCGTCGTCCTGAGGTAGGTGTTACAGCCTGCAGCACGGTTTGATGTGCGCAGGGATACATTGTAGCCAGAGATGGTCCTTAGTCAGCGACGTGTCGCTGTCACGGCTCGCTGTGAAGATGTAACAAACTGCAGTGACTGATACCTGAGAAAGGTGTAGCTTGTCTTACCTCATCTTGAATTGGTGCGCTATGACAACATAAAGTCTTTCCCCAAAAT
Source organism: Nannoperca australis (assembly GCA_036023655.1). Lineage (NCBI taxonomy): Eukaryota > Metazoa > Chordata > Actinopteri > Centrarchiformes > Percichthyidae > Nannoperca > Nannoperca australis. The sequence continues at coordinate 82,512 of JAVQJD010099073.1, read as the reverse complement.
ATAGCAGATGCAGTTTTCTCTTTGTGGCTGAGACCGTGGGCAGAGGAGCTAGCTTACTGTCGCATAGCCTGTCAAAATAAAGTCACAGCTACTAGATGTAGCTCTTTGCAAACTAAACTGTTCCAGTTTGCACTGCAGGACAGTCGATTTATGGCAACTCGGAAAAGTGCTGTTTGAATTGTTACATTGATAGTCTTTGTAGGATAAATATGCAGCTACATGGTTGCACAGTGAACTTGATATCTCAAGTTTTCTATCTCTGCCCTCCCTCTCTGCCTTTGAATGGCCTTTATGGAACCACAGAGTGATTGTAACAGTGAGGTCAGTGCAATGTGTGGTTGTGGGGAAATGACAAGACCCACATTATGTGGAAGTTCCTAAACACCAAACGTATTGCCAGCTGCTAAAGCAAAGTTGAACTCTAAATCAACCTGCAAGTCAAGATCAGATAGCACCACGGGAACAGAATGCTAAACATAATCAAAGCTTGGAATTTGAATGACAAAAACCAAAACAACCTAGATTTAATCTTAGCTTAAGTTCTTAACACAAAGTACTCATACAGAATCCAGGAGTTGTGTGTGCACTGTAACTATAGGCTATATAGTGCCCTCAAAGATTCCTACAACTGAACCAACAAAGCTGTGTTCATGGCATGTAAACTACTTTCCTCTTAACGATTTTTATAATGACTGAATGAATGAATGAATTAGACTTTTATTGTTGTGACATACATATAGCTATGCCCAGCTAGGACCAGAATGCAGTGTAGACATTTTCAAACAGCTGTGATCATTAATTCTCTTAAACTCACTTTCCACTTCACCCAAATGACGTAGCTCACAGAATCAGTTCTCCATCCGAATATATTTTAATTGACCAACCTCAGTGGCCAAAGAAAGAACACCAGCTCTCAACTGTAAAACTAAAGATTTTTGGCTTCCAGATAAACAAGATGTAACATATGATTCAGAGCCACACCTTTGTCTTATGAGCACATATGTCCTTACTTTTGGCTTTATGATTACTCAACATGAACATTTATTTATTTAATCTATCCTCTGCCATTTTGATGGCTCCCCAAATTGCTGAAACGGGAGCAAATCTATCAACACCCAGAAAACATTTTATAGCTCCATCTATTATAGATGTAAAACTTCCAGGCGTGCGATACTATACCAGTCAGAAATGACTCAAAATGACGTTGTTTAGTAAGTGTCCAAAATCTTAATTTACTGCTCATTATAGAGTAAACTATTGAGTGTTTTTAATGGCTTATGATGTTCTTACCGGGGATTTCTGTTCCAAATGACGTGCATCCGATGCGTTCACTGCTCTTGGGCCTTCACGGACACACCAAAGAGCCTTCTGTAGTGCTGTCAAAGCTCCACTGGGCTCCCTGTCTTTCCAGTGGAGACACGGACAGTCTGACAGTAGCTTCTCATGGCTGGTTACCTCTGACTACCAGCTCTATGTTGCTGTCCAACATTGCCGCAGATGCAATTGCAGAGGGACAGAAAGCTACAAACACATCAAGGTATCAAGGAGTAGGGTTTGTTAAGCGTTGACTGTATTTGGCATGGGTTCATAGCAGTGGTTCTGAACTGCATTGTATTCTGTAGCAAAGGGTTGTGCTTGGTAAGATGGACATGAACAAAAAAAAAAGCAGGGATTGACTGAACTTGCATTCATTCTTGGCATTGCTAGATGAGACAGTTCCTGGATGATGCAAGTATTTTACCATTATATTTGTGCAGGCTCATTAGTTTTGTCATTAAAAAACTTCCATAACATTGGATCTCTGGGAGGTTATTTACATGGTAGTTGTTATCAGTCCATGAATGGAGGTTTTGTAAAATCATAGTGTAGACCTACATATAAGAGCCCATCGCTCCCTGCAGGTGTCCAAGGACGAGCTTTCATGGCCACAGGAAGAAGTGGCAGCTTAACAGCCAAGTGTAGGTTTTCCCGCATTAGCATACCACGGAGAGTAAGAGTCAACTGCTCGACTAAATAAATCAGTTAGTTGAGGCATGTTATCCACAAATTGATTATATGTCACTTGACAAGGTCAAATATTGTAACCAAGATGCCCGAAGTCCCTGAATGCTCAGCATAGCAAACAGTTATGCATTCTCTGTTGGCCTGGATGGCTGCTTACACAGCTATAAATGAAGACACCTGGGACTACTTAAATGGGAGTACGTTGGCCTGAATTAGCAACTCAGCTGAGGAACAGCTGCAGATATGAGATATTTTAGTAATCAGGTGGATCTACCAAGAACATTGAGGTCTGCAGAAATATACCCGAGGTGAGGAAATAAGGGCGGCATGTTTTCATAGAATCCCATTGACTGAATCACTCTTTGACTTATTAAATCATCTGCATAAAATGTATAGCTGTTTTATTGACTGAGTAATTGACTCATTGAGAAATCATTTCAACTCTAGTTTCTATATTGTGTTGATTTTAAACCTTAGGGCGCTACTTTGACAAAACATTCTCTGTTTTATGTTCTTATTGAGGTTAATGAATAAGCAGGAAACATTATTGGCTGTCCCAAAAACCTCTTGTGATGCTTACTTGCCATTTAGTCTAACAAATTATACTGCTCTGGTAACATACAGTACATTCTGTGGTAATGTGACTATAGGGCTGTAACTAATGATTATTTTAATTGTTATTCTGTTGATTATGTCATCAGTGGTGAAATATTTGCCTGATGTCTTCAAATTACTTGTTTTGTCTGACCAACAGTCCTAATTAAAAGATTAAAACAAACTGTTATATAAACCAGAGAAAAAAATAATACTGTATTATAATACTGTAAAATACTGTATATTTGCTATACAACATCTGGTGTACTAACACCTCTTTATGGTCATTTTATTTACTTTCATTTTAGTAAAGAAAGTTGTAGTAAAATTAATAAATAAATAATAAAAATGTGTGGGGTCTGTGGGACCCCAAACAATTAGGAAGTGAAGAAATGTGAAAAAAACACAAAGGTAAATTTTATGGTAATCAGTGAATTGATTAATCGACTATTAATTTTATTACTTATCTGACCCTTGCAGAAAACATTTTCCCCCATGTCCCTGTGTGGATGTATTTTTAAAGACACAGTGTCGTCAGCTTTTAGTTATGGATCCCAAAGCAGAGTCTGAATTTGGAGGGACAGATTCCCTGAGGCAGGGTGTGTCAGGCGTAATCACAAAATCCCACTGAAACCTGAAATGTTTATTTTTTAAAGAATTTTTTGGGGGGCATTTTTGGCCTTTTATTTGAGAGTGAAGAGATGGGCAGGAGAGAGAGGGGTATGCCATGCAACAAAGGTCGCTGGCTAGAATCCAACCAGGAACTGTTGCAACCACGCGGCCATGTGGCACTTGCTGTGACTGTCTGGCTACTAAGGCGCTCCCTGTAAGGTTTATTTAAAGAAAATCACTGATCTGTGTGGTTAAAGATTAAGTTCAACACATGTTTCTTGCTATTTGTCAGGTTACAGGCGTGTTTTCTAAGAGCCATGTGGTGGAATCAGTGCTTCAACATTGACTCATGAGTACATGTTGAGTACAAGTCTTTTCCCCCCGTTTAATTCTGTCAAACACTCTGCATGGTTATTGAAATCCACTTTCTCAAATCTGACAAACACAGGCGGTATACGGAGAGCATTGTCTCGTATTAGAAGTGATATTAACAGCTCATGGTTTATGATTCAGACAAGAATCACAACAAGGTGACCTGCCCTGAAGCAACACACGTTTTATCATTTGTTTCAAATAGCCACTGAGCTGAAAAGAAAGTATTTGAAAGATGAGCTCCAAGTGAGTGTTGATTGCGTTTTAATTGAAAAGCAAAAAAAATGTTCGTTGTGTGGAGTCTAATGTTCTTGTTAGTATTATCATTATTATAATACCAATGGCAGTGCATAAAGCTAAATGTGACCGTCTCTGAAGAGGTGTTATCATTCAGAGACACAGTTGTAAGTCTCCTTACTGGCTTAACACCTGAAACTGTAGCTCAGATGTGTGAAATGCTCTGAAACTATAGCTGGGTGTGATTACCAGTCAAATTAAATATGAGATGTCAGTTACATGTGTCAGTGCCTGCACTCCTACGCTTGGCAGGTTGTAGGGAGTGACAAGCTGGCTGTTGATTATTTTCCAGTGTGAAACAGAATCACTGACACACAACTAGTGTTTATAGTACTCTAATCTTTTGTTTAATTTTCTTAAAATGTAAGCCACTGTTCTGCACATTGGCATTCTGACAATATAATTGTACCATCATGCTGTCATCAGTAGATCAGCAGTATTGCTCAGAGGTAATATACATTTCTTCTGTAATCCTGCTAAATACCTACTAAATAGATATTCAGGGCTTATTGTCTCCAACAACCTGGCAACACACACACTGGTTGTAGACAAAAATGCCATTTCAACATGTCACCTTGGGCTTTGGGAAACATTCTTTAATATCTGACAGTAATAGACTTTAATATAGAAAGGTCAAACTATTTATTGATGAATACAAAAAACATAATCGTCAGATTCATTAACAATAAAATTACCCATTAATTATTTTTGGTTCCAGCTTCTTTTATAGCGTAGCATAATTTAAATATTATTTATCTGTTTTTATCAGCTGATTTTTCTAGCTACAAATACATTACAATTCAAAGAAAGCCAAATACATTCAGTACCATGCAATATAAAATGTATGGAATGGCTTTGATAACCTTCATGCATTAGCAAGTCCACTGTTAATGCCCCACCAGCTCATATATTTGGGCTTTTGGAGCCTTATGTTATTAAGTCCCCATACTTTTTGAATCTGTGTGTTGTATGAGGGGGGATCAAGTTTCAAGCACCTAATTGTAATACAACAAATAGTAACACTTTTTTTTTTGTTTCGTTTTTTAGGCATTTTAGTCTGCACCTAATTGCAGCCCTCACACTGTAATTACAGCGCTTGTATTTGTCGTTGTCTTTTTCCTGCTTACATTTCAGTTCCTATTAGTGAACATTCTCTGCTGCTGATGTAGCAAACCGTGTGGAGATATGATAAAAGCTTTGCTTCCGTAATTTGTGACAGCAGCTTTACTGAGAGGGATTTGCAGAAGCATATTTTGGATGAATTTCCAGGGATGAAGGTTCATTCTCTGGTTCTAATTCTGTGACGTGACACAGCCTGATTATAAAAAAAACCCTCAAGCAAGCAGCTTTTGAAGCCCGTTTATGTCATGACAACATCCAAACTTGTGTTTCCATTCTTTTTTTAGGTTGTTGATGTTCACAAACACGAAATTGCGCGTACTCTGCTTTTAAAGAGCCAATGGGAGTGACTCCTTCTTGTGGGGGAATTAGTTTTAAAGGAGAGACAGCTTTCAGCCACTTCAATCTAAGGGACTGGCAGGTGAGGTTGCTTTGGTCCATCAAAGGCTGAGTGAAGCACTAAGTCACGAGCTGCAGATGCCCACGATCCAGCCGGCTGCTCAGCCTCCTTTTGTGCTGTTTCACTCAGGTTATGGATCATTTCCTCCACTAAGGGGCAGAATATGATCACTGATGCTCTCGCTTCTAGCTCAAAGGAATGATTCATTGAAAAGCAACATCACTTAATGTGGCCTGTGTAATTAAAACGAATAGATGATATTAAAGGAAAAATGGATGGACCCAAATAATAGCTTATTATGTAAAACATTTATATGCAGGGTTATTATTATATGATATCTAAAAGTAAATAATGTACAAAGATGAAAAACTATACATATTAAAAAATACATTAAGACATTATTACATTATGACTAAAGACTATACTGATGTGTAATAATATGATAGTTTTAGTCATTTAGTGCATATATTTTTGAGGAATGATCTAGTGCACTTCCATTATTTGTATCTGAGTAAATTGTGTGTTTATTCTTTATGCAGCATAACTAAATCTAAATTACCAGGCTACCTAAAACTACTTGCTGTTTTTGTATATTTTAGGTCTGTTCTTGATGCACCCAAGTCTGCATGTCAAATCAGTATGGTCTTGTATTTATCCCCTCAGAACATTTCATAAGTCCACAACAACCTCTATCTTTGAGAGTTTGGATTAGTGGGCTTCTATTGTACATGAGCTGTGAGGCGGCTAACCCTTTCTGTGATACCTATCTAAGGTTGAGCTCAGCACTTCCCTCATTAATTTCCCACTTATTCTCAGAGTTGCATGTGATATTTTAGAGATTTCAGCATGCGGGGCACAGGTTAGGTGCAATTATGCTGACGGAGGAGCTTTTACAGCTATGCTCAGTGAAGTCTGGAGTATAGGATTATACATGTAGAAAGTTATATAGTGATTAACCTTCGTTTCAGTCTCCTCTGTGATCTCAAGGAGGCAAATCCTCCTCCAATCAGCTGCTGTCAGGTGTATCTCTCCACCCTGATAAATGACCTTCAAAATCATAGATCGAGGCAGGCCTTATTCTTATGCTTTTGAAGCATTTGTTTGCCCTTTCAGGTGTTTCAGATGCTTCCTACATAAAACTTTGATTTCTTTCAGCTGTACGGCCGCATCGCTTCAGAGGTCCCAGGTGTAGTTTTTGAACACCAGTGGCGCTATAGAGCAATTTGCGTTTGTTTCGTTTGCATCGTGCGCACTGAATGTAACCAAACTCCACAGGGCACCTTTAAGGGATCATCGCGGTGGGTTGTATCAGTCACTACTTAACATGACAAGATGGCTAAAGGAATCACAGTGAGTGATGAGAAACTTGTTTTCCACAAGTCAGGAAGTTTTTCTTTCAATTACACATTTTCAGCAGGTTTCCATGGCTACCAGTGCCATCTGTTGGTGATATTTGGTATTGGAGAGGATTTTGGAGCACTGTATATATCACAGCAATGCTTTAACAAATGTAATGACTGAAACAGCGGCAAAAAGGAGATTTTTCTGTGGGATTCCATTCACCAGTTTGTAGTTAAAGGGGAATATCAACTCCCCCAAACAATATTAATAATCAGTTATTAATAGCTTGCATTACTGTGAGAATGTAGGTATGGCTTGATCTATATAGAGCCCCATGTTTAGATACAAGAAAGCCGTTGTGTTTAGGCACTGCAAAAAATCAAACTATATATTTTTTCGCACGTGAAAATACACCAATTATTTATTTAGCAGTGCTTAATAATATGTATGTTCAGATAGATAGATAGATAGATAGATATTACCGCCAACAACACTTGTTTGAGGAAAATACATTTTTTGGACAGGAGATTTTCACAGTGTGTGTTTGAACATGTTGGGGTTGATTTATTTGTTCAGGTTTTTGGCGTGGTGTCAGTGGAAGAGTCTTCATTTTTAGTAAACTAAGTGTTCCTTTAAGTGTTAATCTGCTAATGATGTAGGGTAAAAAAATATTAAATCTCAAATGTCACAGTTGTTAAGCACCATTATATTCATTAAATGTATTGATGCCATTATTTTCTAGTTATTATGCACAGACATTTAACACTATCATGGTTTAAATTTATATTATTTCAAGTCACGGCATTATAATCACCCGTAATCCTTTTTCCTCAAATGCAGCATGGCTGATGAAGCTACGTCTTTCCAGTGCTAGCTTGTACTTTCCATGCGTTGTACATCGACGCTGCAGAAAGGAGGCTTTCACAACAATGGCAGTTCCCTCCCTCACCCCTCAGAGAAAGGACATTTTTTGAGCCCCTTTGATTTGGCCCGATTTGTTTTGATGTGAGGAGTGAGTGGTTTTTAAAATCTCCTTAACTCCCCAGGCCTGGCCCAGTCTCCCACAGGGCTAATGACCGTAGCCTGGCCCATGTTGAATAATACAGACGCTTGCGAGGTGGAAGTGAGGAGGAGGGCAAAGGGTTAGACACGGGCCCTCCTTCTACAGTACACCTCCATTGATAAGATTGTATTAATTGGTATGAATAGAGAGGGTTTTCTCCCTCTCCTTGTATACATTTACCATTATACTCATTAGCTTCCCGTTGCCTCCCAGCGAGTTTCTCCTTCACATCCCCCGGGGTCTCCTGGGAGGCAATTTGCATCTCTCCATGGTGTCTCTCTGGGGTTATTGAGGAAATATTAGCCCCTTTTCTTCTGTGGCCGACCCTTTGATTTATTTGGAGCTGGAGCTGATAGAGTGGCACTCACATGTTAATGACTGGCGCTGATACAGGCCCCTGGTGCAAGATGACTCATTGATCCGGGTTGAAAAGGTACAATTGACAAGCAGTACTGAATAATCGTCTTACATGCGTCTGTGTGTGTGTGTGTGTGTGTGGACCTTGGGAAATGACAAGGGAATCCCACTGCTGTCAAGGCTGCTGCGCTCAAGCTGTCCACTTCCCCTGATAGAGTTAGATAAATAGGCTTTTGTTTGGCCTCTGAATTCCTCGCGACTTTTTGACAGCCACAGTTTTGGAGTTTTCTCTTCAGAGGCGTCTTCTTTGTTCGCTATAGGCTCTGCTATTCATGTCATCTCTCTGACCCTGTGTGATCACAGTGGTGCTTATTTTAGCCACTTCTACAGCCAGATCATCAGAGAGGCTGCAAATGACAGACATGAACCAGTTTAGAGATGTTTGTCCTGGTCTAATAATAGAATTCAAGGTGACTACTGAGGACTTACTTTGGTTGCCATTAGTGACTGCTAGGCCCCTGCTCCTGTAAACCCCCCACCCCCTACTCATTCCTACCGTGGCACACTCATATTATGTTGTAAAGAAAGATAATGAGAGATTTCATCCTAATACCTGCGATGCTTGACATGCCTCCGAATTTAAGCTCACTGATGTCTGCTCAGCAATGTGGAGCCTGTCCTCAATTTAGAGAGCAGTTTGACACTGACTCCCTTTCATCTGAATGGTCACATGTCTACAGCAAAGCGGCAGCAGCAAAGTTTGATATATGTTTATATATATATATATATATATATTTCATTTTTTTCCATCTCAACTGCAGAGGAAAGCTTCTGAGCACGCCTAATCATAGCTACAACTTCTGTCTTGCTTAGTACTTTCAGTTATATGGTAATAATAACATTTAATAAAAGTCAACAACCTAACAGACACTAAACAAAAATACCTACCGTTGCAATTGCTGCATCTTCTCTGCATACTTATAACAGACTAGAGGTTATGTATATCAGTTGCGCAGCTCATGCATATTATTATGAAGGAGAAATGCAAGAAATGGAAATGTGCCATTTCAACGAGCCTGGCACAGCTTGCCAAAAGTGGGCAAGTGGGTAGTGCTTGTGGTGATGGTCGGGTTTGTTTTCCTCTCAGTGTTGGGAGATAAGAAGTCGTGTATTGAAACAGAGCAGATATGATGTTTATGAGAGCCATCTGCTTGGAAGCCCTCCTGTGCCCACTGCCCTCCTCAACGTGAGAGCAGCCTCATTAAAACAGTCACATGCCTGAGAAATTTCTATCTGCTGTTTTTTTTTCTTCTTCTTCTTCCCCCTTTTAAAAGGAATAGAGTTTAAAACTAACAAAGCCTTGGGAAATCCCCATCAGACATCCCTCCCTTAATCCATTTAATTTTGAAAGGTATTGTTTAAAGCTTTAAAGTTTATATCGTTTAATCCCCCTCCAACACTACGGGCAGCAAATGAGGCCGTGTCAGCAGCTTGAACAGATATAATCTACTCCACACAACAGAAAATCCTCCTTCAAGACAAGGTTGCATGGGTTTCCTGTGAACTCGCTGTTTGATGTTTCTACCTGCTATTGAACATGACTTCTGTCTTAACACAACTGTCACTCGCTCCCTGTCCCCTTTTATCACTCCCAATGTTCCCGCTTCACCTTTTTTCATCAGTAAATCTACCATCACAGCCATTTCACTCATTCCACTTTTTAAGGAGAGGGGTGCAAGAGAAGTTTGTTGTGGCCAGGTTTGGGGGGATTTTTTTCTTCTTCGCCAAAGGACAGGATTGTTTTTTGTTTCACAAAATATTCAATCTCACCTGTGCTTCAAGACCCTACTCTCGCCAGTTTAACTGTCTCTTTTTGGGGTAAGTCTCCATCTGCGTTACATATGTGCAGATCCACAGATTTTCTAATACTTTATTTTCTATCCTAACATTTTTATAGTAGGGGTAAAAATCACGGTATATGTAATTTTATAATATGGTAACAACATATATCACAATACAGTAATTGTTCTGTAAATTCACATAAAAAATGTTTTTAAATAACCTCACCATACTTCATGATCTGTATTTCCAATTTCACTCTCCTCCTCCAAGTTGTCTTATCACTCTCTTCTTCTGCGGCGGTTGGCAAACCAGCTTAGAGGTGCATTACTGCCATAAACTGTAGCTTTCACATCACCTGAGATCGTGGTAATAAACCCTACTACCACGTTACCTTGTGAGGCAGCTGGATTCGCAAAGATCGCAAGATCACCTGAGAATCAGGCCTGATTTGTTACATAGAATGTCCCAAATATCTAGCCGAGACACTAAGGGATAGCTCCCGTGGTGGAAACAGTATTGTCAGATCTGTACCGGTGGACACATTTCCACCATCGCACAGTATACACCATCACATTGCCCAGCACCGTTTTGTAGTTTAAAGCTATATAGTTTGACATTTTGGGAAATACACTTATTCACTTTCTTGCCACGAGTTAAATTAAAAGATTGATGCCACTTTCATATCTGTTTGAAAAAATATAAAGCTACATCCAGCAGCTGGTTAGCTTAGCTTAGCTTAGCTTAGCACAAAGACTGGGAATGGAGAAACAGCTAGCCCAGCTCAGTCCAAATGTAACAAAATACACCACCACAACTTGTTGTTTACATTTGATAATTTTTTGTATACATTAAACAAGCAAGATAAGATGTGTTAATTAATGAGCTGCCGGTTGTTGAAACATGAAGTTCCAGATGTTTCACTGTGGCTGTCTAAAGTGAACATGTGTATACCCATAACAGATAGAACAGATTTAACACACACATTATTATTAAAGCACTAGTCTTTTTTGTTTAACAGGCTAACTGTTTTTCCCCGGTTGCCAGTATTTATGCTAAGCTAGGCTAACCGGTTGCTGGCTATAGCTACATATTTAGTGGACAGATGTGAGAGTGCTGCTCTACTATTGTTTTAAGTTACCACATCCAGTAGTACTTATCTGTGAATCTTTTTCTTAAATCACTTGAATAGACATCAATATTTATAGTTAAAGCATGCATTAGCATTTAATTTGCTCTTCTTAACACAATTTTCTTTGCAACATACCACCTATTGTACTCGTATATTCTCCTTTCGTGTATAACTCGAGTCATATAACTCCAGTATATATTTCCACTCAAGCAGCAAATTACATTGTTTAGTTATCAAAGGCTTTGTGTAATTACATTTGTGCAATTCAGGATGACAGGGCTGATAGTGTCGGCACAAGACGCTGGCATACATAATCACAGCCAAAATCCCATTAGGGAGAATTGAGACCATTATTATGGAAATGACCTTTGGGCGACAAGAATTCAGTGGGATAAAAGAGTATGTAATCCAGACAAAGACATTGTCTGAAGCCACTCTCTTTATCCTCCTGTGCAAATTTAAGAAATTTAGGGTGTTTTATGAGTCTGTTGTTGTTGTTTTTTAGTTCTTCTGTGAAACAAACCGGTTATTGAGGAAAGTGAGATTTGTTTTGTGGCATATTGCTAATTTCTTCCTGCATTTCTGCTGTTTGATACTGTGGGTAGATATAGAAGATAGCAGTCGAATGTTACATTGTGGGTCTTTTTCTTGCTGTGGCACCTTCGCTGAGAAAACATACTCACCTTGGGATTACTGGAGTGTCAAGCTGAATCTCAGTCTGTTTGTTTTGAGCCACACTTTGATACTCTCACACTTAAGAGGCAGCTTCATAAATTCACATTGTGTCAAATAAATCAATAGATCCCATTAGCTGAGGAAGTTGTGTAGTTCAGTACTTGAGGGACTGTGGCTCCCCTTGTTTAGACATTTCTCCAGCAAAGGCGATGGCAGAGGAATATAAGGTTGGCTGTTGATCCATACAGACAGCTCCAGCAGTTGAAATGGTTTGGCTGACTGGTCCCAGTTGGTTTTTAGCGCCGTCTCCACTGTGCTGCCAGCCTGGGTCTTCAGTAGAACAGGAAGAAGGAATTTGCTTAGACATTCACAGCCTCACAAGCCTACAGCGCCAAACTCTTCCTCCTCAATCTGTTTGTTGTCCTCATAAGACTTAAAGTCTGGGTATTTCAGTTGCTTGCATTAAATCATTTGTACAAGATAAAAACAAATGTCACAATGAATATATCTCAATACATTTTTATGCAGGTGGGTCCTTTGTAGTGGGCAGCAGGAGTTTGACTTGGGTTGCAACAAAGAATTATTTTCACTATCAATGAACCTGCAGATTATTCTCTATTCCTTTAGTTTTTTTAAAGTCAGAAATGTGTTTAAAATGCCCAGCACAATTGTCTAGAACCTTCGTCAGTCAAAACCCCCTAAAGATTACATTTACAATGATATATAACAGGAAAAAGATGAAGAAGCTGGTAAAAGCAAATGTTTGGCAGTATCTCTTGATAACGGACTGAAACGATTGAGAGATTGATTTTCTGTCAACTGACTAACCAGCGAATCGACTTATTGTATCAGCTCTTGACTACTATGTTTTTATTAACTGTGCTCTGCTGTTTTGCATCCCTAAAGAACACATGAATATCAACAAATCAATATATATTTAATCTTGCATGTATTCAGTCAAAAAAATGAAAAAGTGTAAAGTCATTTAAGTAATCTAGGAAGTAGTCAGAGTAAATATATACACCTTACAGTAAGTACTGCAGGTGAAAAAGCTGCACTTCCATACAGTGTGCATTGGGTTTAGTTTCTACATTTTCAGTCAGTGTTCGTCATCTTAGCATCAGTTGGTTGGCTGAAACATTGAAGGCAATTGTCCATACCAATTCTTAGCCTTTTTAGGTGCAAGTCTTGATGTTTTATTCATCCATTTGCATGTTATTCGTGACACAAGTTGACCACAGAAGGTGTGATTATTTTCCCTTCTGCTCGTCCTCACCTGCTTCTTCCTCTACCACCTCCTGTAAATCACTGTCCTCTTCTCAAATTATTATTATTAACTCAAGCTATTTTTATGAAATTCTTCCATAGTCCAGCACTTTCTGTCTCAGTCAGTGCCCTGTATCTTGATGTGTCATGCATGGTACATTACTTTTTTTTTCTTGCTCAAAGGCCACTTCGACATGTGGGCAGTAGGAGCCACTAACTCTACCATTAATGGCTGACAAACTCCCTGAGCTGCCATTCCATATGAGTTCTCACAAACAGTGACTAACTTTTGTTCTTAGAGGCTTATATTTATTGCACTGTAAGTCTGAACAATTGTAAAAATGTTGTCTAAAAACGAATGTAATTTTGGTTTTATTTGCATAATTCCAATCAAACATGTCACGTTCTAATAAAATGTCTTCATAAGGATTCTACTGTTTTGAAAAGCCAGCGATTCTGTGTGTCAGTGTTGCATCTTCACACACTACTCATTATAGATTTCAAACTTAAAGCGTAGATGGTTCTTGAAATGTGGATGAGAAAATAATTGAAAAAAATACATTGACAGGTCATACAAGAATGCTTAACCTTTGCACTCAGTGTCATTGTGATGGAAGCAGATTGTTGACTTTGGCTTGTCTCTGCCATAATAGAAATATTGCTTTTAAGAACACATGTAAAATTACTTCTTACACAGTTACCTAGTGTAATGAACCAGATTATTCAAGTAATCTTTATTATTTTTATTATTATTATTATTATTATATTATTATTATAATAATATTATTATTATTACAGCCGAATGTTTTGGGATTTTCATGAAATTAGATTGTGCAGAATGGAGAATGACAGGAAGATGAAAGAGAATTGGGCTTGGCATGCGCTGAGGTTGGGAGCCAGACTCGAAGCCAAACTGATTTGAGTACATGGCATGCTTCCCAGCCCACCAGCTATCAGAGCATGCTGCATGAGATCATTTTGAGCTCCATAACATGAAGTGATTCTTATTTTGATTGTAGTTCATTATATACACATGTGCAATCCAATGAGATCCAATACAACAGCCTGACCATAAATCTTATCTTAATAAAGATGCTTGTGTGAGTTTTTGGTAGAGCAGGCAGAGGTTGTCAGAGCTGTTGTATTGGATTCCATTACTTTGTACCATACTCAATGAAGTGGCCATTTAGTGTATATTGACTGTTTCTAATAGTTTGTCCACCCAGGACAGATTATAAGAAACACCTCTTACTGTAACCATATACGTTTCACAAAGACAGAATTATGTGCAGGGGCCGATGTGTTAGATGACATAAGATTGTACAGATGTACCAAATAAACTGGTAACTGTCTTGTACCAGACGCTTACAGTATCTTGGGAAACACATTTTCCAGACAAAGAAAAGGAAGTAAAAAGTCAAAGACTGCTCATACATAACTGTGAGGCATTATAGTTTGTTTTCCATTGTCTAACAGTAAACAATGATGATGACGTTCCTCCTAAATCTCATTTACCAAACTGAAAAACGAGGCATGTGTCTTGGGGAAAATACTAGACAGGGTTAGAAAAAGCTCATAGCAGATTGATCTGTGCATACAGCTTAACTGTATTAAAGCTGATAATCCCTGTAAATATCTTCAGGCAAGGCAAAGTCAGCCTTTTAACATTGACTAAATGAAGTAAATAGAAGCAAATGAATTTTTTAAAATTGCATTTCTGTTGAATCCCTGTTCGTTATATATAGAAGCGCGCTTTGTGAGTCGGCTGCTAATGAGGCTTGCACATTTTGAACCAAGATATTTCGATGGTTTTGCCACCCTGCCGTTTGGGGGTAACAGTGAGGTTTGATTTAAATGTAGAGCGTCTGTTCCCCTTTCGAACCTCTAACACCACAACAGATGGGGAGAATATGGAGCTCGGAAGGTTTTACCTCTGAGGTGGTAACATTGAAGCCACTCATTAACACTGAATTTACCACTTCGTTAGCAATGCAGCTTCCTGTAGAGAGCGACCAGCCCTGGATGTCAAATCCACTGAGCATACATTTTAAACTAAATCAGCTCTGGACAGAATAGTTTAATCTGCCATAAGATGTGCCCTACACAATGTTTAATTGTATGCTGATTATAATCCCATTTAATAATTTAAAACCATCAATTATATAGGTTTATCTAAATAAATATGAAATAAAAAAAAATTTATTGGAGCTTTAATTCTCAAAGAATTTGCATGCCCATCCATGTGTATGCAGAAAGGCGTATGTTTTCTTTGTGTGGGTCTGTGTTTGTGTTTGAGACAGATTGTGTGCCTGCCAATTTGTCAGGATTCAAGTAACAACAGTCTCATGCTGGGATCTGTGTTGGCACCATCACAGAGTGATAAGACGCAATATGATCTCATTGGAGGTGTACTTTGTTCCCATGGAAATTGGTCAATTTTAGCAGACGACTGAGAACTTTAGGTGGAGAAGCAGGAAGGTTGTATCCCAGAGGTACGTTCACATAATTAAGCATCTTCGCCAGGGTATTCAGGGCTAACAGCAGGGTTTGTTGTGAATAGAGGTGGCAAAAGAGGGTGTTGGAAAATCATAATGCGGCACAGAATAATACCACTCTCATTTTATTGAGAAAAGCCCAAAAAACGATTTCTTTTTAACAGCGCCACATTATCAGCGTGAATGAAAAAACTAAAGAACTGGATTGTATTATGCCTGTTGTGCAACAGTGTTTCATTTTGTAGTATACATTTGTATTATTTCTTTGGATGGTTGAATACTCCACTTGAATAAACAAAATATGCTTTTAAGACATTTCTTGCTTTACTTGGCTTGCTTGAAGTGATTGAAAATATAGTATGCTTAATACTTAATACTTGTGATATTCTTTTTATATTTCAGAAAGTATTGCTACTATGACTGATCTGAAGCCAAATGCACAAGAGGACAAAGACGTGGAATCTGTGTCTGACAGCCCAGGTCGTACTCAGGAGCCATTACAGAGTCACACATTCTCCCCGAAGAACAATGCTGCAGGTCTGTCCTCAGATGAACACGAAAACCCTTTAAATGGAACCCAGCCGAATCCATTTGTATACAGCAGTGTCCCTGCTGTTCCCCATGCAGGCAATTCATTGCCTTCAGGAGCACTTGTTAATGGACCTGGTTCACACCCCACCTCAGAGGTACACTGTGTCCTGAACAAAGGCACTGTTTTATCCAACAATGTCCTGGATGCCGCGTGGCAAGCGGAGAAGGACACGAGCCCCGAGGTGTTGCCACCACCTAGTGAGCTTCAATCAGACGCTTGGAAGAACACAGCAGGGCCCGTTGAAAAAACACTGGCCACACAGCCAGGTGTCAACACGCCACTGTCTCACTTGGAGGAGAATGAGTCTAAACTGGCCTATTCCACACTGTCAGGTGACAGTGGAGAGCACATGCACATTAGCCAACCTTTGACAAAACAGACAATGAAAACAAGATCGCGATGGGACGTAGAATGTTCAGAAAGCTCCTCCGATGATTATGATGATGCTGAAGTAATCAGATGGGATTCAGCAAGAGAGTGCTTCTTGCGCAATGACAAAAGGCTGGAGACCAAAGTGATGCACCAAAGAGACAGGAAGCACAATACACATGTAAAAAGCATGTCAGGCTCTTTAGAAAAGGTTAACAACAGCTTAAATCGCACATATAGACGTTTCTGTTTCTGCGGTGGTAATGATGATGATGTTGAAAACGTTGACATTGCCAACAAAGATGATTCTTTGGGTACACAGTCTAATATTAAACATTTAGTTGTGCCATTCAAAGATCTTTCTAGGAACACAGCTTCAGACTCTGAGCACCATATTTGTAGCACAGCACAGGACGGCTGTAATGAGAAAAATGACCCAGAAGACAAAGACAATTTTAGTCCAAAAGTGGAACAGTTGAAGACAGAACAAGTTGAACAAGATCCACTTTTATTTTCATGCTCAATATGCAATGTTAATTTCAAGGAAAAAAGACATTTCCATAGACATATGATGTATCATTTAGGCAAGCATAATCAGGTGAACAGTGAGAATGTTTCACAGCCCTTTATATGCAGGGAGTGTGGGCGTTTGTTCTGTGATAGCAACTCCCTCATGAGACACATCATTATTCACCAAGACAGGCTGGAAAAACTTATGGAGGAAATCAAAGGTCTTAAAAACATTGAATTCGAAGACAGGGGCACCACAGTACAGTGCCCTCAGTGTGTATTTGGTTGTAATTGCCCTAAAATCTTTGTCCAGCATGCCAAAACACATGATAATCTAAAGCACTACTACTTCTGTGAGGAATGTAACTATGTTACACTGACACAGCAAGCACTTGAAGCACACCTCAACACACACCAGCCTCAATACAGGAAAAATACTCGTACTAATGATGCAGAGGAAGCGGATCATGTTCAGTTTCAGCGTTCAGGTTTTCTTACTAGCAGAGACAAAGTTATATTGGAAAGACATTCTGAGCTGGAGTATCAGCGATCACACTTTGGTAATTATAAGGAGATTGTTGACCAGCCCAAAATTGCCGGGTCTAAACCAAATCTGTCTGAAACAGCCCAATTCCCCCACTGTTCCAGTAAAAAAGGGGACATTTACATTCAAAAGTCCAATGATACAACTGTAAATCTTCCTCAGTTTAAGTGCAGTGTTGGCTACACCAAAAGCATGCTCTCACCGTCTTTGTGGAGGGTGGACAGGCATGGAAAATTACTCCTACAACCAGTTAAAAAAACAGATGAGGCAACTGATCTCACCTGTGTCGAAGAAGATGCTGAAAACAATGACTGCAAGGCTTTTGGCAGCTCAAAGCAAGCAAAATGTCCTGCGACCACTGATTTTTCAACCAGAAATCTTAAATTAGAGCAGATGTTCTGTCAGGGTAGCAAGAACGACCAGACAAGCGGGAGTTTACAAGCACAGGCAAACCAAAATTCTCCATCAATGAGAAATATTTCAACACCCTTGCATAACACTATTGGCAATATGAATGGTAATATATCACCAAAGCTTAGCCAGAGGCTCAAGAAACAGTCTACAGATGGGGAGTTAGAGAAAGGCTGTGAGGGCAGCAATAACTTCAGTGATGACACCAGTGGAGCTACAGGCAGCTTCATGGAAAGCAGCAAGAATGAAAGGAACCCGTATGCTCGGAGGTATTTCAGAAAGAGACAGAGGTTTTCCACCAAAGACCAAAGCCCTCATGTACTCAAGAATGACGATGATAGAGATGAAGACTGTAGTGACATAGAGCAACTCGTAATCAAGGAGGAGTATGTCGAAACTACAGTGTGTGATGATTCCCAAGAGTCGCCTTGTACGCCTTGTGACAGCTTTGATGTTTTCTCCACACCAGGAGTAGAACATAAGCCCTGTCCATACTGTCCTGCCATGTTTGAGTCTGGAGTGGGTCTGTCCAATCACGTGCGAGGGCACCTTCACAGAGTTGGCTTGAGCTATAATGCTCGTCACATGGTTTCGCCAGAGCAAGTGGCATTGCGGGACCATCAGCCACGGATCCGCAGAAGGATCCCTTGTGGCATGAGGAAAATGAGAAAAGGTACGAGTATTAGTTCAACTAATGTCACAGGCAATTAAACACTAACAACTCAACATAAAAGGTTTTTTATGAAGGAGAAGCAGCCTACTGTGTTTTAGATAGATCTTGTATTCAGTTACAGAAGAAACGGCTTGATCCAAATTTCTGGATGCCAGGGTAGTGGATGGGCGTGTAGCACGTCACACTTTCATGCAGGAGATCTACAATTATTTATTTTTTTGCTATGCTAGCAGTGTAGCTTTAGGGATGGAAATGCCAACCTTTATCTAAGTTCGTACAGACCTTCATGGTCCCCAGAGGATTAATCGTAATGACATCCCCTGACTTTTCCTCTAGCACCACCATAAGGTTAACACTTATGGTTTTAAGTGAAATCTCATCTTTTGTGTGGATTGCTATGACATTTGGTACAGACATTTATGTTCCCAACAGGATGATTTGTTTGGTGAGCCATTAACTTGTCATCCAGCACCATCACTGGGTCAAATCTTTATTTGGTTTAAACAAATATTTACAAAACTAAAGACATTCCCACCATTCAGCTGTACTTTATGTTTAGTACAAATTGGCAAATGGTAGCACACTAACACATTCAACAAAAATGATGATCAAAGTAATCATTATACCTGTCTATACATGCGTAGTATTGTCATTGTGAGCATGTTATAATGCTGACATTAGCATTTTGGTCAATTAGCACTGCTGTGCCTACGGTAAGCTCGGCCTCACAGAGCTGGTAGCATAGCCGTAGACTTGTAGTGTTGTTATTAACTGTAACCATGATCTTCTCTAACCTTAACCAAGTGTTGTTGATGCACAACCCTAACCATACTTTAACCATAGTTTATTTGCCATAACTACAATCTGTCGTTAACCTTAACCATGCCACTGTTGCCATGTGCAAAGATTGTAAAAGGCGAGAAAAATGTTGGCATTGGATGTGAAATAAAATAAATAAATCAATAAATCATTGCACATAATTGTGGGTTTTGCAGAATCATCCAATATTATTTATAACAAACTGTATCTGATATTACAGCTGTTAAGCCAGAAACCCAAGGAGAACACACATGTCCCCTGTGCTGGGGTTGGTTTGATACTAAGACTGGCCTCTCCAACCATGTGAGGGGACACCTGAAACGAATTGGTGGAAGTGTTACCAGCACCAGCAAGTCCCCGCTGTGCATCCTAAATGAACTGCTACAGGATAAAAAAGAACATCTGAACATCCTCCAGGTCCTCAACAAGAGCCAATTCCCCTCAAGATCCTTTGTCTCTCAGAAGTTAATCCGCAGCAATGGCCTGGTCCTGATGCGCACAGGCATCCCAGTGAAAATCCAGTATGAGATGAAGAGGCCACATCCCATATTGGATAGTTTTGTACCAAAACAGGAGGTAGAGGCCTTCTCAGAAAGGAAGAAGCTTCCAGTACAAGCTCAAAGAGGCACCAATGCCTCCTCAAGAACCTTAGTCGAACTGCTCAAAATGAGTCAAGAAAGTATGGAGCTTACACAGAGAAACAACCAGGAAGCCTATGTAACCAGGAAGCTCTGTGATTTGACCAACGATTACATGGAGGAAACACAGATAACCAGTGTGGAACCAAACTGGCCTCACGGTATGTCTGATGCATTAGTCTTGATAGCAATGTCATGTTTAAACAGTAAGACATGATATGATTTTATTTTATTTGATTCATTTCACATATCAAAACATGTATAAATAACTGGTCATACACTGCAACAAATACATAAAATACAAATACATTTCCATTGTGGTCCTCTAAACACTTCAGAAGCATTTCAAGACCCTCACCCTTTGTGTTTAAAGTAAAACACTACTGAGTTGGATCATTCATGTGCTATTCCTATGCAAATGTGCAAAACATGTATTTTGCACTGCTTCATTGCAGCCCGTTTTCAGAAAATAGACCCATATCCCTCAGTTGAATTGGATGTTTAAGTTTTGGTCACTTGCTCTTTTTATTTTTCAGTTAATTATCAGTAAATTAATACTGACCATTGGTACCTGACATAGGAATATGGTGCAAAATATTGTACCAGTTACACTGTGTATGTACATAACCCATAACCAAACATCTGCATACATCCCCTTCCTCTCATTATACACTTTTTTTGTTTTTTAAAGTTGCATGTTTTGGGGGTTTAAATGAAGCAAAGCATGGTGGGATGACGCACTACAGTTTTACCATTTTAGGTTAATGTTATTAACATCTTAATCCCAAGTAGTAGCATGCCATAAACAACTGCCTATAAAAAGTTAATAAAATGCTGCAGTGGTATTTTTTTTCAGAATGTTTCTAAAAGATGACGCCTTAACGTTATAAAAACAACACTCCAAGTGAACTTTGTCCAAGCAACGTTTGTTTGGCAATAATTTCAATATTTTAGTTACAAAATAAAAGCACTGTAAATATAAGGGACAGTCGAAATGAAACACAACAGTACAGGTAATCCTCTCGCTCCACTCCACCATGTTTAGTGTCGTATGTAACCAGAGAAGCTACTCTTTCCTTTCATACCAACCATAGCGTAGCAGAAGGTTGATGTGAGGCCTTAGGATATGAATACAATTGTTCCTGATTTCTGTTTTGCTTGATGGGACACTATCGCCTCATGGTGTGTAATCTGAATTTCAGTATGTCCAGAAAATGCTACGTGTTTAAGTCCACAACACTATTTTTGGACAGGAGTTTTTGACACCACAATTTAAGCTAAAATATTTGCTTTCTGTTCTTGGAGATTTGGCATTGAGCAAAAGTTAACAGTGCAAAAGTGGTGGTGAAGTGTAGGTAGAATCAAACTCAAACATTTTTCCCCCCATTAATAACAGTGAAGGAGCCTCTATAGCTTTGTTTGATTGCAGAGAAGTCGACTATTTGTTGTGCAGACACCAACATTCAGTTCTCAGATTTTCATCAATATTTTATTACAAATTTTCAGTATGGCATCACAGACAGTTGATACTGCAGGTTAAACAATGTGAGAATAGTTCACAATCATTTGATTTATGGAAAAAACACATACAGCAGATACAATTTTGCCAAAGTGCTTTTGAAGTTACTATAAAAAAATTATGCGATCCTCTTGATGTTTAGTTGAAGCCCATCATCGTGTTTACGCAATTTTGTTTAATGTCTGTCCAAATCAAATTTTTTGTCAGGTACTGCAGAAGATGTTGGTAAAGATTTCAAATCAAATTGCTCTTTGTTGAGTTCTGTTTTAAACTGAATGATATGGTGCTTGCCATTATTATGGTGTTACAGTAGCAACTGCAGTGTATTCCCAAAAATGGCTTTCTGCTGCGTGTGACCGGTCCTGAAAACTCATTAACAGATTACAATTTGTAAATTACCATTAGGGTGTTCTCATTGAGTTGCAGTTCACATTCTATCATCACCTCCAGTTCAAGACAACTCACAAATTAGTCCTCAACATGAAGACACATTTTAATATTGTGGGAACTTTCACATTTTTAATTTAAACTTAAATTACTTTGAAAAATAAAATCTTTTGATCTTTTGGGAACTTCTTAACCATCCCAGTTCTAAATATTTGTTAACAGGCAATGGTGCACAGCAGTGTCATTGCCAGTTTTCTGTCATATGTCTAACAGATGTGATTTTTTTGTGTGTAGTTTATGAATCCTCTGTGACTCTCATGAGGTGGTGTATGTGCAAATAGCCCCCCTGAAGACACAAGATTGTGTTAAACTTCACCAGTAACACTTTCCAAACAGGAGAGTGCAAATCAGATGCTTAGAATGAAACTAGGTGGAAGAAGACTTTAGAGCACACTGGGAGTAACAGTTTTGCTTGATAATAAAATTATTGCATGAACTCAGACACTATTCTACAATGCTTCTCTTCAAAGATACTGCAGTATCTAACGTCTGTATCATCTAAACTGTATTAAAATGAACATTACCCAATCATATTTTCCATTAAAGCCTAAATAAATGGGAAATGTGATCACATAACTTCAACCTAAATATTTTGATTGATTTGCCCTATTTTTTACTTTTTGAGTTTAATTTAGTTTTTTCAATGTTCTATCTTTCAGGGGAATGTGATTCGAATAAGATTTGTATTCAGTGTAACAGCAGCTTCCCCAGGCTTCCTGGCCATCTTCGAGCCTACGTGCACAGGAAGAGGATTGCCATTTTTGAAGGACCAGGTAAGTTTCTGACAATATACTATTTCAAAATGTCCACATATGTTTCCTGTACCATGCAATTAAAATTATGGTTTAAGCATAAGAAATTATGTGGTTTCATCTGTTGAACCAAATTAAGAGGAAACAGAATATTTGTGCTTTGCCATTAGATGAACATATGTCTTTCTGAATGGTCAACATCAGTAGTCAATAGTTTTGCTTTGGGATTATGTATTTATGCCTCTTGTCAGTGATAACTTAATACATTCCCTCAGATAAAGCAGTGCATTGTTTTGTCTTTTTAGGCTATGATTATAAGCAGAAGAAGCCAAGACCAAGGCCTGGGTTAAAAAAGAAGATTTTACCCTCCTTGAATGCTGAGATATACACACTCACCTGCAGGTAAATAGAAAAGGAAGGTTATGTATGTAACCATGGTTCTCTCAGTGAAGCGAGAGCACCCTCTAAACAGTTACTGTACATATTTAATATGTAGGCCCTAACTTAAAGAGATGAGAAGACTCATAAACAAGCACACCAGTCAAAACCCTGACTAGTTGTCATAACTTATTTGGGAATACCCAAGAAATCTTGAAGAATGGCTACTGCTGGGCATCTCGTAACGATTGGCAGAGCTGTTTAAATGTGGATGGGACATTTAAACAGCTTAAGTGGTAACACTGTAGTGCCCATCATACCGCCATGCCTTGGGTGGAATCTGCAATGACACCTGATTGAAGTGGCACACCCTTATCCACATAGGCCTACTGTGTACTATTCTTAATCTAGTGGGGAGGCCAGGCCTTTAACAGTGGTAGTTTGTCTTGATATAAATAACTGGTGTGTGGAATATAGGGAGGAGAATTCAATTAGCCGGCCACCTGAAAGTAAGAAAGGACTTTTTGGTAGAAATGCTGGATTGGAGGCCAATTTCCACAAGTTTCAGAGAGCTTGTATCTGACGTGATTTGGAGCCAGAGTCTGCGCAGTAGTGATTGTATCGAGGTCCAGTCGTCAATCATGATGTCACACCCCCTTTTTATATCATCAAATAACTAATTACAACCAGTCTTATTAGAACAGGGAACACTTGAACACGTCACATGATAAGAACTACCTAAAATGACAGAAACCAGCTTTGGGGAAAAACATTTTTTTGATTGGCCTGTCCACTAGCTGTCATGCCAGCTGTCTTACAGTCTGTGTATGGAATAGATGACTTGACACGTCACCTGACCCCCCAGGCTAATCCATGTACATATGCAAACCGGGTGTTGGAGAGATCTTATAAAATCAATACAATAAAAGAAACAATACAATAAAGAACAGCTTACCTTTCACACTGAGAGAAGATATTTGTGCATTTACTCTAGAAACACTTACTGGCTTTTCCTCCTATTTCTGCAGATTCTGTGACCTGGTCTTCCAGGGTCCCCTGTCTATCCAGGAGGACTGGATCAAGCATTTACAGAGGCATCTTCTGCACACCAGCGTGCCCCACTCAGGGACAGGGATGGTAGAGGTTTTGGGTCTTCATCACAAAATACAAATGAGCGTGTCTTGTGAGCACCCAGACCTTGAGTAGAGTTTTACCTGTATAGAACTTCCAGTAGCATGAATTTGCACACTGTTTAAATGTATAATCAGCACATTGTTTCAGATATGTCCTGCTGTTTATAGAAGTATATGATAGTTAATCCAGACTTAATAGTACATATTAATAATATTGTACATATTAGCAAAAACGTTATTGTCGGATATTTTAATGGTATGTTTTGCCTTATAAACTAAGCGAATGCAACTCATAGGATTTAGCTTTAGTGACTGCTGTATAAGTTAGACACAAAATTGGCAAACCCACAGTGGCAGTATGAGCGGCAACAGGATCCAATATTTCTTCAGTATAAATTGGTTTGGCAGTGCAGAACATTGTTAGAAAAACATTGTTCTCCTGTGTTTGTCATTATGACAAAGCATTTTATAATAATAAGAAAAACATTTACATTATAAAGTGAAGAAATATCTCGATTTCATGTAACCTTTTATGTCATAAACAGAAAACTTTCTTGTTAGAAAAGAAACATTTCTCAGTGTCTCACTCTTCATGAGAAACATTTTGTCATCACAACAAGACAAGTTAAAAGGAGCATTGCCACTCCTATATTGCCAAACACATGAGCCTTAGCATTTCAGTTAAGTTCATGTCTCACATTTGTCTAGAGCCAACATAAAACACAGTTGTGCTCTTGTTCAGCAGTGTGCACAAGCCTGTCATTGGTTTGTGGATGCTTTGAAGGATTTCACTTCTCTGTGCCTGTATCAGAGAGAGCAGCTCTCTTAATCAAAGTGACATTCAAGATGTTGCATTATGTTGAGACAGCATGTTCTGTCATTTTTCTTGTGCTTAAACTGTAACCATCAGCGTAATTTCTAAAATCCGGCTCTCATTATAGCTGCGATAAAAAAACTAATTATAATGAGAAGACAAGAAAGCTTTCCAGTTATAACAACATATTGTTAGAATTGTTTTTCTTATAGTGACATCTCTGTATTTCTGAAGTGTTTTGGGTTGCTCACTTGGGTAAGAATTTGTTGTAATTATGCTTAAGGTCTGAAGACCACTGGTTCTGAACATTTGCATGTCCACAACCTGTTTTCCAGACTTATCACAACTTGTAAACTTGGTGCTTTTTTTTGCAGAGTAGCAGAGAAACCTTCGTTCTTTCAGACAGAAAACCAGGCTATGCAAAGATGACTTATCATGCACTGGAAGGTAGCAGTTTGTATTTTACCGGGACATTAGCTTTGTTTGCTGCTCTGTGTGCACATCATACTCAAATGTTTTTAAGCAGGTTGACCTTATTATGTGGTCTATTCTGGTCGAACCCATTGCCAAAACAAAGTTATTAATATATACTGTAGCATCTATATTGAATGAATATTAACATATGTATAATGACTGTCCTATGATGACTGTAGATTTACCTAAATCAAAGAAATATTTAGCCTTAATGACCAATGTGATTTTATGTATTTATTTATCTATCTATTTTTTCTTGTTACACTGGAGATTTTAAATTGTAGACACGTAGCCCTCCTTAAGAGTTTTATCATTACAAGACATTTCTATAAAATAAATCTTACTACCTTACTCAGGCTTGATAGTTTTTAGACTTACCATTGCTCAGACTCTTAACTTTTTGTGAATAAATGGTTGTATATAAATCAGTGATATTAATCATAAACATGCATGATACCAACGTGTCACTAAATTTAAATCAATTTAGTGAATTACTCTTAATCAGCCAAATATAGTAAAACATTTATTAGCAATGCTGTGTTCAATAATATAAATGACCACGAGACCTCTTTGCCACATAAGGAGAAAATACAGTAGAGTATTTTGAGTAGCATCTAGTTGGTAAGAAAGATTATTTACAGCAGTTTGGTGGAGGGGACAAAAGGTTTGACTCGAGTGCTTAATTGAGCAAGCTGTCTGAGATTTGGTGGAACAAAAGACTTCATTTGCGAGACAATGGTGTTTATCATGTCATGCTGTTAAAGGAGGAGATAAACCAAATGTCTGGATGTTCATGGCCAGGTGAAAAAGGCTTACAAAGTTGATCATTAAAGGACAGACACGCTGAATTTGACTTTTTTGGAATGTCTATATGGAGAGCCAACCAGAACCATAGGATGGACTCTGTGATGCCATGATGATATTGCCCACAGCTCTCCTTAGAAACTGAACAGAAAAATCTACAATTATTACAATGTCTGTGTTTGTCCATTTCATGGTTATACTGCTTTTATCTGTACTGAAACAATTTTTCAAGTAAATAAATGATAATTTTGCTACCTTCAGTCACTCATGGGTGTGACACTACTGACTCAACCTGAGTTTAAACACGGTAATGACTTTACCTTTTCTGCTCCAAACTAACCATGACTGTCAGGTTTGTTAGGGGGGAAAGATATCGGTACCTTCAAAATCTTTATACCTATATAGACAGGAAACAGTGACTATTGGAGTAACGTGATCTGTGTGAGGTACTGCAGTAATAATATGACAAAGATCTCAACAAAATAACAATAGAAAAGAAGAACTTGAGAAAGATCTTATGTTATCTATTCCTCCCTGTGCTTACTTTACTATAAACAGTCGTGACAATGGCCCTGTAAGTGGTAGCACCAGTAAACTTGAAAACATACAGTAATTTTTCGGGTGAACGCAGAGTTTAAAGTGCAATGTATCATTTGAAGAGAAAGTACAGTGTTTCAACTGTCATTAGAAAGCAGACACAACGTTTAGCAGCAGCTGGAGTTGTTTAAACAGGGTTCCCACAGTCAGGAAATTACAAAAACTGTAAAAACCAGGCCTGGATATAGTCTGGGATTAACAGAATGTCTTGGGAAAGTTTTGTTACAAAAGTACATTGTTTTGGATATTTAAAATATGTTCATAAAAACCCCAAAACATGTTTAATGTTACACAAAATATGTTTCTTGTGTTGCTAATTGCACAATCTAGTGCTGAAACGGCACTAGTACCATGTGAAACACTTTGGTGTATGCAGCTAGCTGGCAGCAGGAATGTCTAACGAGTGTGTGTATTTATTCATGTTTGGCTTTCCAACAACAAATGGGTGCCTTAATAATATTAGTAAATATTCTGTGCTACATTTTTGCCTTAAAGCATAGCACACTGGAGTAAGAGTCTCATTATTGTGCCCTATGATCGCTATGTAGGCCTACCTGTTTTAAACTACTTAAATAAAGTTGTGGAAATGGAGTAAAGTATTACGTGAAGGTTGTGGAAAAGTTTGGTAAAAATGTGTAGCAACCCTGTTTAAAGGTGTGTTATGTGATGAAGGACCATTCCCTATCCACAATTCACAGGCCGATTTTATTTGTTGCAAATCTTTTGGGTGAAACATGCACATTTCAGTGTGATTTTGCACCATTATTCCCAACAGAAAGTAATTTTAGGGCTATGTGCTATTTTAAACTCAGTTTTTAGCGTTACAGGCTCAGTATTTGATGTAGCCCATGCTAGATAGCCACTTCTGGGTTTTCTACTTACCAGTGGCAAAGGGGGCTAACCCTGCAGTTTATCTTGGGCAGTATTTAAAGCAGCGATCAAAGCTGTACAAACCAATTGTCATCATGCTTCTCCGGAGGGAATTTTGAAGTACTTTAATGCTCCTTCTTTGGGAAATAATTGTGCCACTCTGTGACTTCATTAGGTCTCCTGGCTGTTTCAAAAGATGTTCTCTCTGGAGGTTGAAAGCCACATCGCTGGCAGACAGCATCCCAAGGGGCCAAATGAATAAAAAGGAGAGATTATAATGAGATTGAGTTAGCCATGACCAGAATTGGGCTTTTCATTATTCCACTGGCTGAAGAGAGCAGGAGAGGGAGAGAGGGACAAGGCTGACATAAAGAAATGTGTTGTTGCAGGACCCACACTCACCATCTGCCATGGGGGTCCAATGATAGGCAGTCAATGCATGCTTATCATTGCCATGGGTATCAAAGGGGCCTCCTCTCTGGAGATTGGTCCATTAAATCTGCAAACGCCAACCCCTGTACACAAAACAGAGAAAACCTGTGATTTATTCAGAAGTAACACTTGCCATGTATTTAGAAAATGAATTAACATTAGAAACATTGTGTTTTTGTATGCTTGTTTATTATCCAATGAAATAGAACTTCGACTCCAAGTTATTTCATTTGAATAGTTAACAGTTTGTCTGTTTATGTTGTTTGTTGCTGCATCCTGAGACAGGTGTGCGTTAACTAATGGGACTTCTTTTTGTCAGCTAGCCTTGTGTTTTTCCCATTCAGTGTCTGTGGCAGCAGTGATCCAGAGATCAGGACCATTGATCATGACCTGTCCTTTGGCCAGTTATTCAGAAGTACCACAGACTGCCTGTGTGAAAAAAAAGAGAAGAAAAATCAATAGGTTTCCATTATCTGGTCGGGCAGTGTCACTGGCCTGTCAATGATCCTGTTACAGCGGTGGTACAAGGGTGACACAGGCCCACACTCAATCGCTGCTGACAAGAGGAAAACATGCTGACAGGCACCGGGAACAAGTTGGAACACAGATTTGCACTTCAAGCAGCCGTCCAAGGAGAGGCATCGAGCAAGGCCACCGCGCGGCAAGGGGCAAGCTCAGTTATGGCTGGGTGGAGGCGTTGAGAGGAGGGGGGGTGGGATTCCCAGCCAGCCTCCTTCTACTGTCTGACTGTCTAGCTCTCTACCACAAACGCTTTTATCCTCCCATAAATTATTCACCTCTGGATACACCAAAGGAAACTCAGTTGCACTGATTGTGGCTGAGGGGAACTTCAGACAAAACCTTAGGCACAGTTGGCTTCCACTGCTCGGCCACTCCTGCAAACTTATGCAAAGCCTCCTTCCTTCATGCTATGTACTGCGTGTGCATTGCATTGTACAGAAAACACTGTGGCATCACTGGTTCTTTCTTTTACAAATCATGCAGGAAATCTGTACTTCATATCTCAATTGTATGGGGAATTGTAATTTTCTTATCGTTATTAACTGACATATGAGGTTCCTGACATATTAGCTGTTAACCTACAAAAAGAACAAGAGTCTCCCCTCATCAGTCAGTCCAGATGGCGAGTCAGAAATTAAGGAAGACATCAACTGTCTCTTGAAAGAACATGAATCAATATATTTTGACAAGGATCAAATGTGCTTCAGATGAACCTTTTGGCCCTCCCAAAACAGTCTTTCTCCTCATGTCAGACCTCCTTATTTGTTGGTTTTCTACATGTAATGATCTGACATCCCATGACTCATGGTTTTTTTTACATCACTTTTAGCAACATGATTTGATAGCTATGACAGTGTTAACTCCTGTCTGACAGCAGCCTATTTTCATTTGACATTTTGTCATTTGACCATAAAAATAGTTACTGTGTACCAGTAATAAACAGATATGTTTCAACACGCCTGTCTGTAGCTTACATATAATGGTTTTCATTCAAGTTCTTATTGTCTCATTAACATATGTGAGGAAATACTAGCCTACATTTCTTTTTTCAATTACACATACATATGTGTACATTCTTTCTTCTTATGCGGGCAATTCAGTCCATAATGACTGGGGAATTCAGGTTAATATGTTGACAACGGTTTAACAACAGCGGGTCATGTTGCACAACACGCATGGCTGCCTCCGTTCACTCCAGCAGCTGACAGGTCCTAATCATGCGCTGCCCTAAAGGCACTGGGGCAGAGAGGGTTTTAATCACTGAATTATAGACCAGCGCGAGCTTTCAAATTGAGACGTAATTAAAGTCAAAGTTGCAATAATTGTTTCAGCTAATTGGGCAGACAACTGCGTTATGGGTGCGATTACATTATCTGCTGTAATTACCTGAGTCAGAGGCTATTTCCTGGAAGAAAAAGGAGCACTGTGTGTTTTTAAAATGGCAGAGGGGTTGATGGTGCATGGAAATGTATGTTCCAAATAAAACCATTAAAAACTAAAGGATCAGTGCTGCTCATAGGCTGACGTTTGCGTATTTGATGCTATAAAGCACCCCAAAAATTCAAATAAAATAAAACCCCAACATGGAATATTTTCTCGTTTCAAATAACTAAAGTCACCCTTAATGTTCGGTCCCTTTGCTTATTATTTGAACTGAGGCTCCTACATCACATCCTGTACACACAGAAACAGGCTCGTCAGCATCGATGTGTCATTTACAGTAAAGAGATTAATAATGCAGCCAACAATATGCGATGCCGCACCTTCGGCAACATCATTATTTCCTATTAATTACTCGCCAACCAAATGCCTTCAGAAACGGAGCTGCAGTAGGTGTGACGGGAGGGGGTGTGCTGGTCAGGGAGCAGCTGCCCTGCATCCCGCCGGGCTCAGGCTGACCTCCTTTTTTATTTTTTACATCACTAAACTGGAGGCTTGACAAGCCGTATATGCGAGCACAGAGGGGCTTTTGATTTGGATGAGGGGAGAAAAGTAGAATATGAGCCAGAAATGACGAGTCAGGCAGGATTTCGGGTACAGCCGTATAGATAAATTGACGAGAAGAAAAAAACGTATCTTAACGTGTCTGTTGTGATCCATCATATTACACCGGGACTGCTGAAACCGCTTTCCCCTTTAATACGGACTTCCATCCACATTTATTCAATCACATTTTGTCCATCTTTGCACCACATCTTCCTATTAGAAATATCAACATGTGAATTAAATCCCGCAATCATTCACACAATAAGCGAGTATTTACGTTATGATTGTATCCAGTAATAATCACTTAGAGGGGTGTGAAACGGCTAACGGCTGGGCCCATGAGCTTCATTGTGTGGACGCCACCGTGCAGTTCCACTGTCGGACGGTAGGGGCCGCTGCTCGTTTCCTTCTGCGAGCCAGGAGGAGGAAGCCGCCTACATGGGCTTCACAACGTGCTTACACTGAAATTGATAACAAACAAATAATAATAAAATAAATGCAACAAATATGAAATCACAGCAGGAAATTAAGGTAATTATGACAAAATAAAAGGAAAGAATGTTGCATTTTATTTTTGGGTCTTTTTGGTCTTTTTTAAGCGGTGTGAGTCATTCCTGTTGAGTTTGTTGTCATGTTTACATGTAATGCCTGGATGGATTTTCTTCTTTTGCAGGGTGAAGGAGGACAGTGACGCTGACTTCCAGACCTCTTTTAAAGGCCGCTTTATTTGAAGGTGATTCCTCTCCGTTTTCATTAATCTGCTGTGGCCAGTGGAAGCTCACATCCCCGCCTTGCTCTCAGGACGCACAAGTCTGCAAGAGCTGCACGCGCAGTGTCTCAACATCACATCAGTAATCAAACAGATCCCAGAACAAAAAAAAAATTCTTTGCCTTTGTCGCATTTGAGGGAGAAATTTAATTACAACCGCGGGTGTATGCAGGCATTGAAAAAAAAATACCAGGCGACAAATGAATATACAGAGCAAATGACAAAACATGAGGGGGAATAACTGACAGATGAAAAGACAGAGGATGTGCAGCTAACAGGCAAAACGCGCCGGTACAAAGCCACGCACACCTTTGAGAGCAAGAGTTTGTTTTATTGCACTTCTCCCGGGTTGCATCTCCTGTCGATTTGCAGAAAAAGAAGGGGGGATAAGTGAACATGCCCTGTTTAAGAAACAAACATGCAGATTAGATGGGATTCTGACAACACACACGCACACACACACACACACACAGGCTTCATGTCCCACAGCTCATATCTCAACAATGAAAAACAGGATGGAAAAAATCCACTCAGCGCGGTTGACAACGCTTACCGTCATTCTACAAAAAGTAAATGCAAATAATGAGGTGGCATCTGGAAATAAATAGTGGAAGTTAAGACAAACTGATACCAACTCTGGTCCGCTTAAGACCCAATGGGTGGCACAAAAAATATTTATTTAGACGTTTCAAGGGACAGACACAAATATATATATATATATATATGTGCACACACTGTGAGAAACGTGAATTTGACGGATTTGGTACACACGTATTTTTTTTAATCTCTAAAATAGAAATTAAACCCCAAAAGTCTGTCTTCATATAGAGTGACGCACAGTGGATTTGGGCGTAGCCAGCAGGAAGCCTTTCTAAAGAAGAAAAAAAATCAGACCTTACAAGGCATGTGTAACATTTACTTCAAGTGCAGGGAGTTGACACCTGTGTTATGTGGTACCAGGCTACATGTCAGCACTCACAGCCTCCACTCACTCACTCACTCACCTTCGGGGATGCTGCTCCGCTGTGGACTGCCACAACAGGCCTATACAGCAGCTTATACACTGACTAAACACACCCACTCACCTTACACACACCTTCTTCTAGCAGCTGGACCGACTCTTCAGGCCTGGATGAAGATGTGATATATTTCAAAGAGGGAACATACATACATACTTAACCAATTAAATCATTTATAATGTGGATTATGCGTGTAATCATCTACTGGCAGTTAATCAATTAATACAAATCTATGTATTGCACCAGATGCGACTTACTTTTGAAAGACAAAAAACAAACAAAAAACTACCCTTTATATTTAAAATATAGTATAACTAATCAATGTACAATAATAGAAATAATGTGTACAAAAAATGATGTTGCGCTGTAAGGCACACGTTTTATTGCATAGAGGCTTGTTTCTGTGGGTGTGTATTGGAGAACACTGATGCATAATAACTGCTTCACCATGTTAACAACTATATTACATACAGTATCAAACACATAATGATAAATGAATAAATAGCTTAGCCTATCTATTTTTAAATATTTCCCTTTTTCTTTTACGGACCTTAATACGTCACGTGACGCTTATTTTGATGGTGACGTTTAAATCCAGGAAATCCAGGTAAATGGCAGAGTTTTGGAGGTTAGTTTACACACATAAAAAAAAAGTCTTAAAGTACAATTTGAAACCAGACACAAACCCTTTATTGCGGCTGCTGATGCAGGCTGATTAATCCGATAATACCGCGATAGTTTGCAAAGTTGGAGGCGGGAAGTCATGGGAAAACTGACTAAGTGAGAACGCGCTCAGGCTGCGGGTGTCTGGATGGATTTCTTCACGTGGACGTCGCCGGGAGCTTCAGACTGAATGAAGAAGGCATCTGATCAGCAGAAGGTAAATCAACTGTCCCCACATAACACGAACACTGATATAGAACATTCTAATGATACTGTGTAAAGGGCTTTTTCAATCTGAATAATCAAGGGCCACAACTTCCTACATAGCTTTCTTCAAGCCCATTGGTTCCCAACCCGGGGAGGGTCATGAACTGAGAGGAAAATAGAAAACACACATATCTGCTACACATAATTACATGTTTTGTTTATTTTTTTCTAGACTGCTGGATACTTTTCAGGCCTAATCAATCTTAGAAGCCAAAGTCCCTCTCAAGTTGATCTGCTCACATGTCACAGACGTATGAAACTGCAGACAAGGGGTCACAAAAACACACTGATTCATTTTAAAGTCCTCCTCCCTGCAAAAATGTGTTTGGTGTACTGTTGATTCACTTGTTTCACCTTCACTGTGCAGAATGATGTGTGTGCAGAGTTTGACACTAGAAGGCTGTTTTCACATTCATCTGCCGAGGAGGGAAAGTTCCTCTGTGTCTCACCTTAAATCTGACTTTAAAATGTGTACGTACAGTAGGATTTTGTGACATCACAACTAGTTTGAGCCAATCGTGGTCCAAAACAACTGTGATGTGGAAACCTGAAGCCTCCAGCACCCAAATGAACTTTATGGCAGAAACTTTTGATTTGAAATAATATGAATATATAATAATATATACAATATTCACATATTTTGGATTTTTCAATAAAGTAGATAGAAAATATGTTTTAAAGGACTTAAAAACAATATCAGACAAAATGTGAAGTATTTTTTGCATATCCTAAAACGTGTCTGGAGATGATCTTTAAATGGTCATAAGCCAAAAAGACCTAGTCTGTGAGAATGAGCTATAACACATTAGAGAATAACATGCACGTAACTGTTGACGTTCTGTAATAAGAGTGTAAGCTTCTCTAAATTAAGAGTTTGTTTTCTTGCACCCTAGTAAACCACTAATGAAGCTCCCCGAACAATCAGAATGGTTTCCTTCTAACCTGTAGACTAGTGTGAAGTAATCGTTATACTACTACTTTAAATGCTCTTAATTTTTTTGCCCACTTTCCCACTCTCTGAACTGTAACAGTACGTCATGGCGGCGCCCCCACAGGCCTCAACGTTGCGTGCTGCTGTGCGTCAAATCTCCCTGGCAGCCTCATTATTCCATTCTCCTCCACTATCCAAGGTTGATCTAATCACCAGATCAACAAGCGGGATGTGTGAGAGAACAAATAATGGAGACAAAATGAACAAATGATTAGTATGCTGTGAAAAGTACAATACGTTTCTTATTTAGCATTTAGATAACTATCTATCCTGAGGAGCAAGCTTCAAAGTTGAACTCAGTTTAGGCGAGGGGGATTAATTCTCTCTGCTGCATGCTTCATTGAATCTCTCATTACCAAACTTTGTCTGTATTGATGTTAGATTTGATTGAAGATTAGAGCATTTAGCAAATCTTGCTTTTCCGCATGTATCAGGCTTTTTCAAGCGCGGCACACCGCTCGCTGGTCAATACCCTCACTTTTATCCAGTGTCTGCTTCATTTAAACTTAATCAACTCCATCAATGAACTGGAACAGCGAAACGTCCCCTGGAACAATAGCTTTTGTTGGATAATGCTTTGGTCTTATTCCCAACCGGGTGGCGATAAACCTAAAATTACACTATGATGAACTATTTCAATCAATATGATAATGGAAATTGGCTTGGGTGACTCTTTGCAGGGCTTAAGGAGGCAGGCTAAAGCCTATGTGACATTAATACATCTCCATGCTCTCTCCCTGCTGTTGCAACCCCCTACCTCACTTTATTGTCCCATCTTTTCAGTGACATTGACTACACCATATTGCAAAGCGCCTGGTAGTTTAATGATCTATCTGCACCAGGGAATGCTTGTGCCGCAATGGATGCACAAGCTGACGGTCTCATGCATTGTTTTCCAACTAAATTATAGGCTCTATACTTTGTTTCCTGTAGTGGCTCAGCGGGGTGTAGATCAATCATTGATGGCACTGTTGTAAAGCAGCTACAGCGCGACTTTTGCTGCTCATTTGGACATTTTGTCCTTGTGTGGGATCCAGCGCCTGTTATAGGCTACAGTTCATCATATTTATACTGCTACCAAAAGACCAATTTCACAAGCCTTAGCAAGGAAAACGCATGCGTCCCCATCTGTTGCATACTAATAAATATGCCACCTTCTGGGACAATCCAGGAGTGATCACGATGATCAACTGCCAAGTGATATGACTTACCATAAACCTGTTTATTTGAAAAGTTTTCCCTCAGCCAATAATTGTCAAATTTATTTCAGCATCTATTATCATTTTCTGAAGTGATTTATAAAACCGTCTGAGTTGTTTTCCTCCGCACCTTTCAGAGTCATTTCATTATCATTTCTGAAGCCAGTGTTGGCACACGGTGCGAGATGGATTCCTTTGTGCTGTTTTTCGCAGAGCTGAGCAGTTATTACTGGAGCTGAAAGTCACAGCTGTCCTTTGGCAGGCAGGCAGTCACTGATCAGCTTCATCTATCAATGACATGCACCGATGGAGCCATTGTGTTTTAACAGGGACATTTTACAAAGATTTGTAATTGTAATTAAAACATCAGCATTTAAACAGAAGGAATATCACCACCAGTGGTAGATATTCAGTTTCAGTAAGTTAATACACATTCATTTAATACACAGATTCAACTAGGATGTGTTTTGTGCAAACTGTAAAATGCAGGGAGAACTTGGACATGTCAGTCACAGTTTACCTAAAAAAACAAACTCACCAAATGGTAAGAAATCCTTTTTAAATTCCACAATTAAATAACAATAGCTATATTGTAGCAGTACTAGAGATTAAAACACTAATCTCATTTATACATATTTTTGAAATTGTGACGAAAATTTCCAAGTTACTGAGACAGCGATGCCCATTTGCTACAGATCGTATACTTTACATCTCTGCTGATCATTTCCCACAGTTTGTGTTTACTTAATGTTTTTCCTAATATCCTAAGCAATATTTTTATATTAACAATAGAAAAATTACGTGAAAGATGTCGCTTGTATAGTTACAAAACAACAGAAAATGATCACCTGACTTTGCAGTTCCTGTGAGCTCTAAGGAGCATTTCAGTGTCTTTCGGCTCATTGTTTTGGTTTTACAGCCCAAAAATGTACTGTTTTGGTTCAGGCTTACTGAAAGCAATTTGTTTGCTAAAGAAACTGCCATATCAACTTTATAAGGGTGATAATGTTAATGTGTTTACAGCTTGCTCTGCTGCATCCAAGTGGCCAAAAAAATCTATGAATGCAGGTTTAATAATATAAATGAGTCTACAACCTTGATGTTCAGAAGAGTAGTATTATACTGAATGTCTAGTGTGAGTTGAAAGTCGTGCAGTAGATCTACAGTTTATCAGAAGATGTGTTACTAGCAGTCGTGTGTGCAGGGTTTAATTTCCACCAGTCATAAAAGCAGCTGATTCATACATTAGTTCTCTCTGGCCTCAGGTGCTGATTAGTGACATACGTTGCTGTGGAGTTTGGATAAAATAAAAATAGCCCTCTGCTAATGATTTTTTGTTGTTGTTTGAATAACCAATTCATATATTTCTTTAGATTCATTTGGTCTACAACATGTCAAAAAATAGAAAAAATCTAAATAGCCAATACAAGTTCAAAGGGCCCAATTTTGACACCTTCAAATTGCGTTGTTGTCTACGGTAAAAGGTATTCTATTTACAGTGTTTATAGAACAGTGAAAAACAGCCAATTCTCACATTTGAGAAGCTGCAGAGAATGACGAATCAGTTATCAGATTGATTTTCTGTGGACACCACTGCTCTGTGTGTCAGGTTAGAGTCCTTCTTTGCAATAGTAAATGTGAAGCCTTTAACTATTTATCCACAGTCTAATTTAAGCTACTTTTACCTGAGGACAGTTCATGACAGAGATGGATACTCCCTGCCTCTGTAACCTCTCGCCTCCTGCAGCAGCCAGTGTCAATTAGCCTGTCCTGCATCTTAGCTGAGTGAAGCTGCTTCCATGTCACCGTAATGCAGCTAACATGAAACACCAGATGTGTCGTTTGACACTTTTGAATATGTTGTTTGCCTTTGTTTCCATGTTTTACTCCCAGTGCTGGAAATGATTTGAGAGGACAGACATGCACAACAGATACAGCACCTTCAACATCAAAGGCCCGCATCGCAGTATTGGTAACAGGGTGTGTGTGTGTGTGTGTGTGTCTGTGTCTGTGTTTCTTCTGTAACTCTGCACACGTTCATACACATCCGTGTAGCTGCTGTTAGCTTGTGTGCACGTAAGTGTGTCTGCCATAGGAAAGCATCCGAGACAGCCCAGAATATAAAAATTTACAGGCCTTTTTCCTGCTTTGTCTGTCTTCTTTCCCATTCTCTTAGGTGAACGGGGCCTGAGTGATAGACCCAGAACCTTTCATCTCACCCAGTGAGTGTAAATAGCTGTCATGTTTGATTGACGGTCTGACGTGCACATGTGAGGCCCTGGAAGAGAGGAAGAGATTCAATGAGAACACGGTGCATGATGGTTCTCCTGTCTTCAAACCAAAGATGTAATGAATGAGTAATTACACAAAAACCAACAGTGTTCTACGTATTCTCAGATGAGATTTCTCTGAGTTTATGCAGAGACATTTGCATAAATTCCATAACAGCTTATACTGTACGAGATTGGACCCACATTGTTGGCTTGAAATTGTATCATATTAATACAAATCTTAGAATTTCATAATTACTAAGCAGGATGATTTCAACAACTGGCTGTATGTTCAACGTATAAGTACATAAAATCAATACTTTCTTTCTGAAATACCATCACCCATTCACTTTGCAGTATAGCTCCACTCAGCTTGTAGAGCTATGGAGCCCCTGGAGCACAATTAAGATTAAAGTAACATATAATAATTTTTAACAATGATATGGAATCTGTTATACCAAGCATATTTACATTATGAAATCATGTTTTATTACATTCAAACTGAAAGTAATGATGATTCTATGAAATGTCCTAACAATTAACAGATGAGACACATCTAAATAGCAAACTGCATGCTGCATATAGGTACATAAAGGAAGCATTCAGCTGAGTTGTTGTGAGGTAGAAAACAGACTAGAAATAGATATAGTCCAGTCTGTCAGTCTTTATAGTAGACACATTTTCTGTTGTTTTGTCTTAACCACTTGTGTGGATTGCTATGAAAGTTTATACAGAGATCCATGGTTCCCAGAGGATGTATCATAAAGACTTTAGTGATCACCTGACCTGTCCTCCTTCCACAAGTTTGCCATTTTTGGTTTTGAGTGAAATATCTTGACATCTACTGAAGATATTGGCATGAATTTGGTAAAGACATTCATGGGTCCCAGAGGATAAGTACATATAATGTTAGTGATCCTCTGACATTTCAGATCAAAATATTAACTTGTCCAATACTTTGGTTTATGACTAAATCCCTGCCAAACTAAGCAGCCTGAGCTGTATTTTGTCTTTAGTGCTAATTAGCAAAGATGATGAACAAGGCAAACATTACCTGCTACACATCAGCATGCTAACACTGTCTTTGTAAGAATGTTAACATACTGACATTAGCATTTAGCTCAATACGGTATCATACACAAGTAAGGCCTCACAGAGTTGCTAGCATGGCTGTGAGTCCTGTTTATACATAGCCCCACAATTTTAGAAGAACAGAGTTAACACAAACTTAAATAAAGTGACAATGTTTAATATTTGATAACAAATCCTTAACAGAAGCATACGTACATTAGCAGATAGTTGGTATCTTCCCGGTGATGCTCTGAATTAACTCCTTTGTTTCCCTTTCTGTATGACGAACATCACTGTCCTGCTGCATCGTTCTGAAATCGGGAGCGTGTGTATAAGAGGGCGGGGAGTCCTAATCTACTACCTTCAAACAAACTCAAGTCAACACTTGAACTCTATAGTTGTTGTTTCTTTTCTGATCCAGTGTGCTGGAGTACGACACTGACACAACAATGTACCACTGTCCAAGTACGTATGGACAGCACTCTGTATGCTTTAGATGCATATCCTATTTTTGATATAATTTATTTAGTATACATTATGCAGGGAGCACTGTGATGGCTGTGTGGCTTGACACATATTCCTTTGTTTGGTTTCAGAATGGTAACACTGATGTATTTTACAATGGGCTTTTGCTTTGATTTAATAACCAAAAAAAGCATATCACTCTCATCTGCACTCCAGTGGGCTGGAACTGGTGAGAAAGAAACAGTTTAACTAAAGAGAATATATGCATCAAATGAAAAGCAGATGAAAAAATATGCAATTATGTTCCTGATTGGGTTAAGTATTTCTCTGCCAGCACATGCCAGCTAACACTAGAACCTGTCCCAAATGGGCAGCTTCCAGGCCTGGGCAAAGCCCCAGAAAACATGACATCGGAACGGTACCATCTCCGTTTCCTCAGATCCACTGCCAGTGCGTTCCCCTCTTCTCTTTGCTACTTTCAGCCTCTCTCTGCGTCCCAGATAATGGAGCTCAGCTTCTGTCTGCCAAAGGGTCCGTGGCTACCCGGGAGTAATGACCTAAGGGGGTACTTTGTGACAACCAGGGTATAATAATGCCTCCAGCCACGGACAAAGCAGACCCATGGGGTCAATTTTTAAATACTTTTATGTTTTTCACCGAGGGTAAGAGTAATTTATTTTTATTGTAGGCCATATACCACGTATACAAGAAACAACACATTTATTCCAAACATCAGGGGATATAAAGTGTGGTTAATTTTATTTCAACAAAATGTGGTTAAGTTTTGATAGGACCATGCTAGTGCTGACCTATCACTTTTGATGAAACATCTTCCACTTTTCAACAGAATTTATTCGGCAAATGTCTGTAGGCTGTAGTCCCTCAGATCAAAATAGTGTTATTGAGGCACGCAAGGGAGTATGGAATCACCTGCGAATGAAAGGCTTCTTCTAATAGGTTAATTGTAACAAAAGCACAGGGTCTTGCCCCATTGAACAGAAGAGGATTGTGGAACACAGGCCTGTGGAAATGATGTCAAGCAATGTGCTTCCTGCTCTCCCCTGCAGGGCCAGAGTTTGTCTGTCAGCAGTTAAATGCTTACCTCCTGCCCCTCCCCTAACACTCAACAATCAATTTACCTCCTCGGGGTCTATGAACCCAAAGATTTGACCTTGCAGACTAAAGCTTTGTTTCCCCCCTCATCTCTCAAACCTCAACGAGTTCTTATTAGAACACAGAAGAAAGGGATTTTGAAGTTGTTTTTTCTACAGAAAGAGCAGATATAACCAAATAATTCTGTGGACAGGAATTAATTTAGTGAATAAGAACCAGAATTTCAGTTTTGTCAAGAAGATAAAGGGAGAAGTCAAGGGAAATACATCTAGCTCTGCCCTGCACATAATAAAACCACAACATATCTTTTGACAGTTTGGTTTCAGTACAAATCAAACAAACAAGATATAATGTGTTCATTGGTGAGCTTTAGAGCTGCTAGTTAAATATACATACATATTTTGTTACCTTTGGACAGAGCAAGGCTAGCTGTTTCCCTCTGTTTCCAGTCTATTTGCTAAGCTAACTGTCTTCTGACTAAGTGCATATTTAGTGTATAGATAATCAATCATGTAACTCAACAATTTCCCAAAATGTCAAACTATTTCTGGATTGTAAAAGTAGTACATCGCAGCTTACACGCTTTTGTTTTGGCAGGTTGTGCAGGACCATGGAAACCATTCATGAAAGATGTCACTACTGAGCCTTACTGAGTTCTACTTTTCCATAGCATGATAACCAGGTATATTTACAATGAATATACAGTATACTTAATAGAAAAACAAAGCCAGTCCCTGATGAATGACTACTGTGTTATAGGTACATTCATAGGACATAAATGAATGTATTTCATTTAGAAAAACATGTATCAAAACAGAATAGCAGTTTTTAGTACCATATGTATTTTACAGTTGATTTACTTTTGTGTTGATGGGTACACAGCCCGAGGATGTCTCTGTGTCAATCAAAGACTTCAAATCTCAAGATTTATTCAATCCCCCAACCATTTGTACAGTAACCAATGGTGAGGGCGCACACCCAGCAAGGTGCTAACTAATTGGGCATACTGGGAATAAAAATAAAAAAAATGGAAAAGCAGCACCTTTTTCTCTTATGTGATATTTATTGAAATGGCTGATGGTTACAGAGCTTTCTTTAGGCTGTGTGAGGAGACCTTTGTAGTGAAGCATCATCTATTTTAAGAGATTATCTTTTCAGTGTTTTTGCTTTTCACTTTGTGGTGTTTTAGTTTACAGCAGAAAGAGGTGCACAAAAAATAGTGTGAGAGAGGAAAATGATATGCAATGCAAACATATAGACACGTATAGAACCTGGGTTCAAATTACTTCACTTTACTTACTGATCCCAAATAGTGAGTCGGGATGAATTACATTTTTATAGCCCATCTCATCATCTATTGAAAGGATTATCATGGAATTTTTTACAGACGTTCATAGTCCCCAGAGGATGAATCCTCGCCGTAAGTTCAAAGTTTCAGCTATCCAGTAAAATATATCAACATATTTACTTGATGGACTGGCACACATTGGATTTTGTACAAGCCTTCATGGTTGTCAGAGGATGAATCTGCAATGACTGCTGATCTGAATGACTTTTCCTCCACCATGAGTTTGACATTTTAGTTTTTTTGTGAAATGTCAAGAAAACTATCTGATGTATTGCCACGACATTTTGTACAGACAAAGCAAGGACCCTGCAGGATGAATTGTGATAACTTTTGTGATTCTGTGACTTTTCATATAGCGCCATCATCAGGTCAAAATTTGAATGTGCTAAAAACTATTGACATTCTCATCAGCCTCAGCTGTACTTTGTGTGTAGTGCTAATTAGCAAAGGTTAGCAAACATCACACCTGTTAAACATCAACGTGTTAGCTTTGTGAAAGTGTTAGCTTGCTAACAATAGCATTTAGCTCAAAGCACTTTTGAGCTGACATACAGTCTAACCAAGCATGACTTTCTCATTTAATTAAATCATTACTTTCAAAAAGAAGAATTATATATATATATATTAACTATAATAGTAAAGTAGTTGTAGTCAATAGTTAATATTTAAAAAGTAGCCTACATGTCTTAATTTTCTTTCTCAATTACACTGTCTGCTCTGGAAATTGAAGTGTTATCATTAGCTTTTGTCTGACTTGTCGATGTATAATAAACAACAACTTCCATTGAACAAGTCGATGTGTAATAGCACAGTGTTTCAGTCTAAAACGAAAGCTTTTGAGATCGTTCTCTGGCATTTGTGTCGAGGCTTGGCTTGTTTTCACCGCTGCGTTAACCATTAAGAGGACACCACATAGTTTGTGTTGGCGGAGTTTTCGTTTGCTGAGGGGGGAGACAGAGTCGGTGAGGTTGTATACACATGGGGACGAGCTGCAGTAACAGAACTCAGCTGGAGTAGGTTACTTGAGGGAATGCTTCAGGAACGGGAACAGAGCCAAAAGAGCGAGGAAACATACTTCACTTTATTGATTTTGTCGATCGTCTTAAATGAGGGGCACTCCAGGCCAAAGACTCACCTCTGCATTTTCGCTCTGTGTGACTGTGCTGCTCAGTGGACAACAAGCAGTAGTTACAGGAACTGGAGGAGAGGAATTATGTGTGGGAAAGGTGTGTTTACGTGAGACAGAGTTGTAGTGAGGTTCTAACTCCAGTTTATGATTTCATAAAGTGTTGGATATCAAGCTTTTGTCTTACAATTTTCATGTCGGCTGTCAGTGAGGGGTGCTGCTTCTAGTGTTTGTGGTGTAAATAAGCCTATTGTTTGGATCACATGCATCATCTTGAAGTCCAGAAATTAACTAGTGTGGATCATGGATCATGACCTTTTGCTTTACACTAGAGATGTACTTTACTATTGGTGACTTATTTATCAACTGTGACTTGGTTATAAATGGCTTCTCAAGGCAAATATTGATTAAGTCAAGTGTAACATCACTTGGCTTAAAGCAAATGTCCATAAACAATTACGGCTTGTGGTCTCATAGTGTTTTCCATGTTTGCTTTGGCTGACACGCTCATTTGTTTTATATTCCCATGCGTCCTGTCAGGTGGGACAGGATTTATTTTTTTACAGTCGGTGTCAATAGTTATTCAATAACCAGCACCCTGAAGTTTTTACCTCTGACCCTAAAGACATGTACACAACGTTTGAGTCATTGAGAAAATA
Source organism: Nannoperca australis (assembly GCA_036023655.1). Taxonomy (NCBI): domain Eukaryota; kingdom Metazoa; phylum Chordata; class Actinopteri; order Centrarchiformes; family Percichthyidae; genus Nannoperca; species Nannoperca australis. The sequence continues at coordinate 38,702 of JAVQJD010099073.1, read as the reverse complement.
ATTTTGTCAAAAACACATTAGGTGTAGATGATATACATGTATATTGTCCTATCGCCCAACCCTATAGAGCACATTAGAACTGAAACAATATGTTGATTAATTGATTAGTCTATCATCTGAATAATCATCAAGTATTTAATGATTGCTTAATTGCTTAGGTCATTTTTTTAGGGCAAGTATTCTCTGGCTCCAGCTTCTGAATTGGGAGGATTTTCTGCTTTTCTTTGTGATAATAAAGATAATAAACAGACTTCTTAGGTTTTGAAGTGTTGCTGGACAAAACAAGCAATTTGGGTCTTTACAATATGGAGATGGGCAGTTTTTACTCTTTTCAGACACTTTCGCAAAACTAAAATATAAAGGCAGATGAGCAAATAATTAAACTAATATTTAGCTGATGCCCTACAGCATAGTATGCTCTTTTTCTACTAGTTTGTTGTATTTTATTAAAAGCATTACTGAGCTGTTTGGAACTGTTTGGAAATCTCAACAGCATTAAACATTTTAGGTGAAATCTCTTTCTGTTATAGGTTACCTTCAAGTCCTCATGTCATGTGCTTTTTGTTGACTGTGTTGTTACACTTCAGTGCTGCACAGAGACACCTCTGCAGTGTTGTTTTGTTGCCATTGTTGTGGATCATGACACATTTTATAGGGTGGATATTTGGTGTTTTCTTCCTAACAGCCGGTTCAAGCTGTCAGAAGTAGTATCTTTGTCTGATCTGAATGTTGAGTTTGAATCTCCTTGTTATCCTTTATGATTGCCTTTTCTCTGACAATAACACTTCAGCTGTATTGAGGGACTGGGTATGATCCCCCCCCTGGCATCCCCCTGTTGTTGCTTCCTTATCTTTTGTCCCTCTCATTTCATTACACAAAATCCCAGAGAAACCACTGGGCAGGATCAGTTAGTCCCAGCCAGCTCAGTGGTTTTCCTGTTCTTTATTAAAGTGTAATCAAACATCGGTTTAAGTGGAAAATAAATATCCAGATCTAATAAGCTGCTCAGCCGGATCATGTAAATGCAAATTTTCAAGCTGGTTCCCATCCGTCCCACCGAGGGGAGAACAAGCCACAGCAATCGCCTCATCCACCCACGCTTGTAAATCAAGGGAAATAATGGCTGGATAATGACCAGTTTGCGGTCTGAAGCAGATTGAATGATAACAAACCGCGCATGTTGCACGCAGCTTTTCATTTAACATCCTATCATGGGGAAAGCCGGCGAACAGCTTGGTGTGCCTCATTAAAGGGGGTTGTCGATGCCTTGTAAATTTTGTGGGGCAAGGGGTAGAAGATTCAGAAGACAAACTTCCTGATAGGGGAAGACAGGGTTTATTCCCCGCCCATAGGGGCCTCCTGCGCCGATGCGGGGAGCCCGAAGATCTGAGAGGACCAGCAAGCTGCCAACTGCACTGCAGTCGTCTGTTTTTCTAATGTGACGGAGTAAGAGTGTGAATGAAAAGAAAAGAAAACCCACTTAGACAAGCGCTAAATAATGATTTATAAGACATATAAATTGCTTCGTTTTCTTGTTTGGAGAGCTGCTGATTTAGCTGCTAATTGGTGACAGAAACTGTCAAATGGGTGGCAGATAGTGATTGTGGTGGCTTCTGTCAGGATTAGGTGAGAGGGAAGGAAAAAAAACAAGCTTTCTTCTGGTGAAGGCAAAGACAATATGACGGCGGTCCCCTCCCTTCCCTTGTCTGATATTTACCCAAAACACATTAAACAGATAAAAAAGAGAAAAGAAACAATAAGCTCGGGATTATGGACCCTGTCTCGTGCCTTCGTCTCGTGCGCTCATGTCTTCTCTTTTCCTCTCTCCTCTAAGCTGTCTCTGTGATTGATTAACGTGTTTGTTTGAAGAAATTCAGAATGTTTGCGCGCACAATATAATACACACAGGCGCATCAATACACGCAGGGTGTGCAGAGACATGAGCGCCTGCACGCACAAAGACAATGAACTGGCTGTAAGCAAAGAGACGACGGAGGAGACGGATAAAGGCTGACTGACTGATCTCTCGAGGGCATCTTCCTCTAACCCTGCCTTGACTCTCCTCCCTTTTCTCTAGAGCATTAAAATGAACAGTAATTAGGCTTTGATACTCTGGCAAATGAACAGTAATTAGAGTGTGCTACTGTGGATCTTCTGCCTGGGCCGCTCATTGAATATTCACACCATTATTGAACGTTAAGATTAGCTCGCCGCTGTTGTGCACAAACAGTGTGGCATGGCAACGGCCTTTTGCAGATGGTGTTAGGGGGATGGTGGATGGCTGTGTGTGTGTGTATGTGTGTGTGTGTGTGTATAGACAGGTCGCCCAAGCCCGGCGGACCCTCAGAGGGGATTTTCTGGTTATTAGATCCTTGCCAGATCATGGGCCAATTATAAAGAAAACTGTCAGTCAAGGCAAAGTGGCTATGTGATTAGCGGAAAAGGACAAAATCAGGTGAGGAGTGTGAATCTTTCTGGAGGCAGCTTTGATTTGCTAATAAGAGGGAGAGGGAAAGGACCGGGGCAGGGTCCCCAGCTGTAGTCCTGCTTTGCTCTCTTCATTTTCACTCTGACCTTCTTAGCGCTGCTGGTCTAATCTGCGCTGCAGAGGAGACATAAAGAATGGCTCTCTTGGGGGTTTTCTAGGTACGGGCTCTATATGATGCACAAGGGGGTTAGCCACCAAAAATGAGAGCAGTACCCCCTACTCCCAACCAGAGGGACATGAGTAATCAAATAGTTCCTTCAGTGCGACAGGGGCCAAATGCTGCTTAATTACCCTAATAGTTTTTAAAGACTTTTTACTCCTGATAAAAAAGGAAAAACACTTAAAGCTATGTCACTGGGAGAAGGAGGAGTGAAAGGATAAGAGGAGGGAGGGAGAATCGCTTGTCTCTGAGAGTTTCCTCAGCAGACAGAAGCTCTGTCTGCTCCTCTTCCTAATTTCTAAAAGCACGACAGTGTATCCTAATTTAGTGGCTGGTGACCAGGGCTGACATTGAGGGGCGTGGCAGGGCCCTTTTTCTCCCCGGCCGTGGTTCCTGGCTGGGGAGAAGCGAGCGCAGAGGGGAGACAGGCAGCGCAGTGCCAGCGCTATAATGAAGCGCGGTAGACAGCAGGCCTGACAGCTCTGGCAGGTGATGCATGGGGCCCATGCTAATTCTTCAGCAAGCCAGTGATGGATCCTGAAATCTTGACCACACATCCCATTAGCCCCTGTCTGTGACAGGAGAATAAAGATATTAAAAAATCCAGGAGAAGTTGGGAGAAGGGGGTGCACAGGCATGAGGAGTGGGACGTGGGCAGCCAGCCAAAGGACCTTACGCAAACCTCCAAGTCCTCTGCAATATTTTCAGCAGCAAAGTTATTGATGACTTAACCTCTGGGGTGCAGGTTATGGGTGATGGATACTGTGCATCTCCAGCATGGAACAGCAGAGGATAACAAGGTAGACAGTGAATCACCTGCCCACAGCTGATAAAAATAGAAGATGACATGTTGTACAGCATATACACTGCATTATTCCACTGTAAATTCTAAAGAGATGAGTGAACTGGGCTTTCCTCTAAATAGATTAGTTCATTGAATGGGTTTTCTATGGTCTCAGCTGTTCTGCACATCCCCACTGCCCTGGCTTTTGCATCTCAGCACTATGAATGGAGGGACTGTTTATTAGGCTGTCCCTGCCAACTCCTCTGCGACCTCCCCTCCTTTCAGGAATAAAAAAGACTAAGGAAATACAAAGCAGAGGAGGCTGTGGAGCTCCTCAGCTATCAAGCACTCAGGTGTGTTTACCATATATCTTTTATCTTCCTGTGCAGGATAAGGCTAATATTTTTGACAAGTTTTGTGTGAAATATAAATGACCGAGTCTTGATACAAATAGGAAAACCGGTAGCGAGTCTAGCCGAATCGCAGCCAGGCCCCCGGAATCCTTCCTATTTCTCAGGGTTGACAAATAGCACCGCAGAAGTTCCAGGGGAAACTGAGAGGTTACCGTGACAGACAAGGAGCACAATTATCACACTATGATGAAAGAGCCATGGCGAGCGCGCGTCGCACCGTTAATTACCGTCCTTTTTCCACCAGCCTCTAATGTGAGGAAAAACACGCGATGACAAGTGTGTAAAAGAGCAAGCACTAAATTACTGTCAGGAAAAATAAACGGAGGATCGCGTGGCCTGCACAGTGATTTACGGGGGCAATTAGTCACCGCCCCACGGAGATGCTGAGGACAGCAGTGCGGCGAGAGTGTGTCAGAGAGAGAGAGTGTGAGAGACACCCCTACGCTCCACCCACACTTCTAAAGAAATGGGATGGGAAGCAGGGGAATGTTCTCTGTGCTCTTGGCTGAGTGACCTTTGTCTGGCAGAGGGCCTTTATCCAACTTTTCACTGGTATTAAAGAAGTTCAGAAATAAATGATCAAGCAAACAACAGCATGGCGAACATCCTACTTCAAATCATGTTGTCATATGTATATGTATCATAATAGAATAAAAGAAGTAACATCAATGGACGATATGGAGCAAATTTAGGTCACGGTTACTTGTTTTATGCTGGAGTGAGTTGATTACGACACAGGTGTAAGACAAGCTAAAGCAATGTCTGTCATTATCAGTCGGAAACAGCCTTTTGTCTTAAGTCGAATGTGTCAGCACACTTGAAATGCTAAACGTCTAAAATGAGCAGTCCCCCCCGCCTCGCCATCAAACATCAATGGGCTCTAATTGTTTCTAAACGTGACACAAGTTAAGATACTTCAGTTTAAAGCCCGTCGTCACATCTCAAAAGTGACGCTTGATTCCTCGTCTCGTCTCCGCGAGCAGCTTCTGAGACAGGAGGTCGCGTCGCAGTCGTCACATGTCCCTCATATTTCATGCTCGGCTATGAAACGAGCCTTTCATCACGCATTAAAATACCTGCTGTACTTTTAAGGAAGTAAAACCACTGGGAATATGCCCGAGCGGGCGGAGAGCCCATTGATTTGTAATGGCTGATGACAGATAGTGTCACATCATCTTTGTTAATTTCACTCATTCTGAGCCATTGAACAAACATGGCGTGCCCATTTTTTTTTCTCAGAGAAAATTCTGAAGTGATAGGCTATTGTTGAATAAATTTGAAGTGTACCTTGTTAAGAAATTGTCACACCGTGTGATATCTTACAGACATGATGGAATAAAAGAAAGATGGAGGAGGCAAATGTACCTTAAAATATCCATCACAGCTAACTAAAGACAATTATAGTCGGGCACCTTAAAGAAACCCCTCAAACATAGACTCTTGACTTGCTAAGCTTTTGAAGCGTTCACTTCACTTAATGTTAATACTTGATGCTAACATGACAAAATGTGTTGGAGGATATTGACATTTTAATCTGCCTTGTCATGCTCGTATACATATTTACACTGAGAATCTGCACTTGCATTTTAGGACAATAATAACACTGCCAGTAAGCTGAGTGTTATGGGCAGTGTGATGTGAAGTGGAAGGGGGGCGGGGGGATTCACATTCTCCCGGCCATACAAATCCAGTAGGGGCTAGTGAGTGGGCTTGCTAGGTTGAGCCACGTTTCCAGGTCAGTGGCCTTGAGCATGCTTAGTTACAGCTGCCTTGCCCATTCTTATTGGCAAAGGTGCCATAAGATGGGGTTGCGAGGGGCCATAAGTGGTGAGGAGGAAGCGGTGGAGAAACTAACCAGGAGAAGACCATATGCATCTCCAGTAGACTGCTTCCCTCAGGCTCTCTCTCTCCACATCCCTCACTTCACTGCATTATCCACTCCTTTGCCAGGGCTATAAGTGCCAGGACATCAGACTTCCTCAAGCTGTCAGCCCCGCTTTTCCCCAGGAACAACGCGATGTGAGATTGGAGGAGAGAAAGAAAAAAAAACAGCTGGTGGAGCTGGAGAGCGATGAGTAGAGAAGCCCCTCGCAATCAGATTGGGGAAAAAAAGTATTAGCTTCAGCTGCTGCTACTGCCAATTAAACGCATTTTCTTTTGTGGCTGTCATGGACCTGTGTCACACACCTTATTTTACCTTTACTGTACAATGTTACAGTCATAACCATTTCTCTTGTCATTTAAAAAATGTTTAAACTGACAGAGCACTTTGACATATATTTTTACACATGGTTCCAGTCTCTGTTATATGATTTTCTAGTTGCTTACAGCCTCCTTGACTTTTACATGTACTGGCTGTACGAATAACATTCAGTCCACTCAGCTGGGGGTGTAGCAGATCAGCTACTTTCAGCAATAGTTCTACACTTTGGGAAATACACTTGTTTGCTTTCTTGCAGAGAGTTAGATGAAATGTACACCACTCTCATATCTGTACAGTAAATAGGTACCTAAAGCCAGCGGCCAGTCAGATTAGCTTAGCACACAAACTAGAACTGAGAACAGCTAACCTGGCTCTGTCCAATGTTAGGAGACATACAGTATGTTTCAATTAGTAAGCTTGGGAGGAGGATTTGTTTCCTTTGGACAGATGCAGTCTAGTTTTCCCCCCTTTTCTAGTTTTTGGGCTAAGCTAAGCTAACCGGCTGCTGGCTGAAGTCGAGGGTGGTGTCGGTCTCCTCATGTAACTCTCTGCTGGAAACTGAATGCGTGTAATTCCCAGTGTCAAACAATTTTTTGTTTAACAATTAACAAGAGCTAAATGTTTTAACACACCTTTTGTTTTCTGGTCTTTAAATGAAAGAATTCATCAAGATGTCTTGCTATCTTGTTGTTTCTAGCTCAGATTGTTGATGTCAAATTAATTGGATTGACATAGTTTATTGTTGTAGAATGTGACCTTCAAAATAATATGGAAATGCATTTTGAAGCAGTAAATAGTAAGTTTATGTTTAAAATATACTGTCTGTTTAACAGATTGATATTTGGGGTTATAATGAAGAAAATACAAAGAGCGTGTTTGCCTGTTAGCCTCTCTCTTGACAAATTTGTGTATTCTCAAAATATTCCCCCCAAAACCCACATTGGGAATTTTAATGTGTAATTTTATCAATGTTAAGTTAGTTATCATCAAATTAAATTTGCCACCCCATCTGCAGTCTTTGTGTTGTGTTTTTCTTGTTTATCAAGGAAAGCTATTTGGAAATGTATTAGGGCTTTTCTTCATAAAAGAGATGCAAGTGTGAAAACACACTCTTCCACTTTTTCCGTCTTCATGGCTTCTGGTGTTCTGCAAAAACATGCTTTGAAATTAGGCTCACTAACTGGCTATGAAATAACAGACAGCCAAGGAGAAGAGGAGGTAAAAAAATAGGGGCTATGAATCAATATGGGCAATGGGGGAAGGCCAAATGTAATAAATAATACAATAACAAGCCTAACTAATGAGCTGTTGCGACGGTGCAGTTCACAGAATAGTCCCTTTGTATGAATCCCTGCTAATAATCTTGGGGAGCCGGTGGATGATGAAGTGTTGCCATAAGGCAACACCTGTGCAATTAAAGCAGTGGATTCTTTTGCACGTAACATTAATTTTAGCCCTTTATAAAGGCCCGATGAGCACACTAATAATCTAGTCTACTTGACTCCATGTCTTGCTGAAACAGAGCATCTAATTAGGTAAAGGTAATTAATTAGAGATAAACGGAGCTAATCAGGGCCCGTTAGCACTCCCACTTTCTTGGCATTAAGACACGGAGCCTCCTGCTCTCTCATTGGTCGCTCTGTCATCTGTTCAATGAACATGAAAAAGATATGTCTTTAATAGAGGCTCTGTGATCTGACAATGAACTGGCCTGCTCCCTGAAGATCAAGATACTGTTCTATTGCTTCTCTAATGATCTTATTAACCGCTGAATTTCTTGGTAAATGACTGTTTTATACAATTCGAGGCTGTTTCTCTTTAATAACCATCATGATAGTTACACATGGTCTAATTGGGGTCAGTTTAGGTGCGTAACACAACGGAATGTAGACACTGCGACCGCTACATTTCATAAAAACGTGACTATATTAGATCAAAAATTCTAAGTGAAACAACAGAAAATGTATCTACATTTATTTTCATAAGTGATTAATCATGTAAGCCATTTTTCAAGCAAAAATGCCAAACATGCTCTAGTTCCAGCCTCTTAATGATGAGCATTTGCCGCTTTTCTTTGTCTTGTTTAATAGTAGTTTGGACTGGTAATACGACAAAATGAAGGGAACATGTTGGCTTGCACTCTGGAACTTTTCTTCTAATTTCTGAGATTTATTTATAGATCAAATTATCAAGAAAATAGTCGTCACATTATTTGATCATGAAATGAATTGGTATTTGCAACCCTGGATTGTAAAATAATTTTTCTTTAATATCCAAAATTATCTGGTAGCATTTTAAACCTCGAATGTGTAGTCTACTGGTGGCCGAGACTACAATCTCTAACAAGAAATATTATTAGAATTATGTGTTCTTTCCCCAATATTTCATGAGGGAACATTAGGCCCCAGACAGCAAACATCCAACTTCCTATCATTTTTGTTCCAATTATAATATGAAAGGTGGAGGGGAGGAACCTGAAGTGTATGCACAGGGATGGAACAGTTGCTTCCGTGTTACATTGATGCAATAGCAGCATGAAGACCCCTGTGCTTCTACTCATGTACCTATCATGTCCAATTTATTTCCAATAGTGTGCATATGTGCAGATACTGTTTGAAAAAGAGAATTTAATGGTTATTGTAATGAATGTTGACTTTGCAGATCAGAAAAGCAGGAGGAAGGAAATGCGAGAGATCCTGAGAGAAGGAAAGGGTTTGTTTAGATGCTCGGGTGTCGTTGGGTTTCATGAGGAGGAATGATTTGGGGGAAACATGATTATTTTTTCCCTCTGCTTTTCCTCATACACAGGGGAGTCGTCTGCTACAAGAAGGCAGGGCGCTCCCTCGACACGCATCATTAGAAGGTTTTTTACAAGCGACAAGCAGGCTATTTGGCTGTCATTGGGATTGTTTGAAGAGAATATGTTTCTGCGCCATACTCCAGGGAGCCCCACATCAGGAAAAAAGTAGATCACCCTTGAGCACTTGACACTGCTGTTATGCATTTGTCAATATTAAGGCTAAGAGGTTGGGCCAGTGTGTGTAAATTGGGAGTTTGGTGCCGTAGCTCGCCTCAAATGCGAGTTGACCTTTAACCTGGCATGTCACTCATTCGCTATGCTTGTTTTTGCTAATTGCTACATTCAGTCTCATCGGTACTGTTCAATTATTCAATTATAACAAAAACACTGAGCAATTTATAAATAGGCTTCTGGCTAACACTTGTACAGTTAGGTTAGCTTTTGGTAATGTTAGCCTTCTAGCAATTATTGAGCACATTATGGAGCACATTTGCGTGCATTTTGGTTTCATCATGGACAGCAATCACATTAATACGTTGAAAACTTTCTCAATGCAGCGTTACCTAAAAAAGTGAAAAATAAACTGAATGAGACAGCAGTGAAAAGTGAAGACATGATGGACTGTCATATTCTCAGCGCGGCCCATAATGCAACCATCACTGGTCCAAAGTGCAGGGTGTGTGCAGCGTTTACAATTGAAATGAGGCAGAGTGTAGGCATAGAGATCCTCATTATATCATTTCCCTAAGGGCTGAGGGCAGCGCTTCAGTTGGGAGGGAGGGAGACAAGTGCATCCTCGCAGTTCCACAAAGACAGAGAGACGGTGTAACAGTTTGGTTTCAACACCAATCTCCAAATGGCTTTTCAAACGCGAATATAGACACCAACACAGTGGGGAGAGATTTGTGTCGGTGTCTGCGATTCTGGTTCATTTGTCTGCTGTTCACCATGGGCGAAACAGGCAAACATGGCACACGGGTCACATCTGATTCCCTATTGGAGACGAGATGGTGAGAGGATGGCAGCAGTGCGAGGCAGCATTTGCAGCACTCCGCCGTGTCCAAAAGTATCTGCATCAGTGGTGCTGATTGTGAGGCACCCGCTGGCGCTGTTTAGATAGTTTGACTACATCAAGCTCCCTTCCAGACGGCTCTTACTGGTGCGATTAGAGGAGGGTGAAGATGAAAGGTGTTCCGTGTATTTTTAAAATTGTTGATTTTCCGTGTAATGATAGCTCATGCAATTAAGCACTGGCTTCGGGCTCTGTATGTCCTTGTGAAAAAAATCTCAATTATTTGTGTGTGTGTAAGTGAGAATGAACTTGTGTGTCTGTACATGTCTGCTTCAGATTTTCTACATTGATATTAGAATTTTAATTTTATGCACCAAACAGATTTTTCTATGAGTGTTTCATAGATGTAGCTACTTGCTTGACATATATATGCATTGACTTATAGTATGTTCATCTTTTTTTGTAAATTAATCCAGATGTGTAGTGTTATGATGTTATTAAAAGTACCCAAAATGCAATTACAAAAACAGTTAAACAGAAAAAGTTGCACACATAGTAACATATATTAATGAATTTGTTTTTCTGTTTTTAAATATTTTTTTTTCTCTTGATGCTGCTAAAAGTACTGTAAAAATTCAATAACAGAGCCAACACCAGCGTCCTCATATTGTTTATTGAAATGAACTCGCCTGACAGCAAATGTTTCCTCTTGGATTGAAACATAAGCCAGCATTTTCTTTGTTTTCTGATGTATAGTTTTGGCGGTGTGGATGACAGGACATTTTGTGTTTGCCTCTGTGTGTATACATGCAGTGATGGGGCTGGGGTGGGGCTAACCTGTAGGGGAAATTGTCAAAAGGGCTAAATTTGCCATAAGAGTAATTGTGCTGTTCCATGGCATTCACTTCTGCTAAATGCAATCACTTTAAATAATGTCAGTGACATCTTGTGAAGTATTTGGTGGAAGAAAAGGCACTATGTAGGGCAGGCATCTTAGTGTGTGATCCCGACTGTCTGTGCGTTATCTTCTCTTTCATTAGAGATGAACAGCCTCGGGTTGGATTGGTGGGGGTGGATGCAGGGGGTGGGCAGTGGGTACGGGAGGGGGTGGCTTCACTGGAAATGGTAAATAGGATTATAAAGAGGGCTCCAGTGTTGCCTAGAAGACAAAAGTGACTGATGATTAGCTTAATATTTGTTGCACAATGCAACACTGGCTGAACATTGTGAACATTTATTGCTAGTGCCAGGAACTTTCAGCAAGCATTTCATCACACCCAACTCTGGCCCTGTGAAATCCCTTGTAATTTTACAAACAGTCAGCGTGTTAGAGAAGCAGAGGGAGGGAAAAAAAGAGAGAGAACATGTTATCGGCGGCTGCCTGATGTGCCTTCTATACCTTGAGGCACGGTGCTGGAAAATTCAGCGTGAACTTTCGACACTTAAATGCTAAAATGCGACTGATTTGGGATGATAATAGGCACCCTAATAGAAGCTGATCCTTTGCAATGGCTTCGAGTCTTATAGCACGCAGCTGTAATGCAATATGAGTCGACAGTTAGGGGAAAAAAATGGAGAAAGGCAAAGATAGTGGAAGATAACACATAACCCTCCTTGCTGGCTGAGAGGGAAACATGTCTTGTAGTGCTCTGCTATGTATCAGGGTCGGTCGGAGGTAGCGGCAGATTGGAGAGGGAGCAGGAGAAGGGGCAGGAGACAGTAAGTGGAGTTGGCAGAGTGAGGATCCAGGCAAGGGGGCTTGACGGTGTAAGAACGGAGCTGACCCCTCAGCCCTCCAAGATCCACAAATGGACGGAGGCGTTGGACGGGACAGGCCTGGAGTCAGAGACCTGCTCAAGGTTGACAAGAGCTGGGGTCAACCTTCAGCAAGCCCGACTGTAAACAAGCTGCTGGAAGAAACCTAAAGGGCTCGAATCAGGAGTGCTTCCATGGTAATTCTTCACTTATTGCCATGCTGAATTGGCCTTAGACTTTTGAGGGCTGCCTCAAAGGAAAAGCTCTTGTAAGTGTACCATACCAATGTTTGGTGCAGCTACAGTCACAGAAAGTACATAGTATTATGCACTTTAGATAATTGCCATTCACTGCTAGGGATCTTAAAGGATTGGTTTGCCCAAATTGCAAAAGAAACCAAAAACAAATGTTCTGACTTAGTGGTATGTTATATACTTTGGTATATACATTTGCGCAGGCTTGGAGAGATTCCCAATACATCTGAGGCGATTGGAATGTTTGTGTTGCTCACAGTAAATGGAGGCAGGAATCTAAGAGACATGCAGCTCACACCCTGAACAAATAAGACCAAAAAGTTTAACCATCCTTCACCATGGAAATAGTTTGACATAAGAAATATCTTGAAGGAGTAGGCCAGCATTATTGTGCATTTCTTTGTGCATATATTCTTGCCAATAAATAAAAAACATTTTTTAAACAGCAATGTGTTAGTTTGTCTATAATTACTGATTTTTCTACCCTGGGTTAGTGGCACTCAACCCCTAGCCCATTGGTTCAGTGTTTCGTCTTTGTTAAATTTAAGCAACTGGGCACTATAGTTTTATAGATAACTCAAATAGGAGTAAATAGTTGGGGACATTTGTTGGGAACTACTTTTATACACGTTTGGTGCTCTAGTGAGTATTTATAGCACAGGACAGTGTAAGTGGGCATGCAGTTTATAGTGAGGAGCATGTTGGGCAGTTTTACACTGTGGCTTGCTGATGTGTTTTTGGACAACAATGGAGCTCTATGGCACAGGGGAATAACATATATCAGGCCTTTGTTGGTTTCAATCTTTACGTGGGATTGGTTGACATTAAGAAAAATGTAGAATATCGCCAACCATGTCCTATATCACTATCTTTAAGTTGTCAAAGCTATATGTGTGGCTAGTTGCCATAGAAGTAAGAATGAAAATATGTTGTTTGTAATTTGTTGAACTGCCCCTGTAACTCCAAGAGACCAAGCTGGACCGTAAGTGTTAATTTTGCAGCAGGCGAGCTGTTCTGTGAGAGCACATGTACATGAGACAGAATGGAACAAGCAGGTTCAATTATTGGGGATATAAATGTGGCTGTCGTCTGACTAGAGGAGAATGTGTTAGAAAATAAACTTCTGCTCATCTGCACTGTTCATCATCTCATCAACACGCGGGGGGAGGGGGGCGGAGGGTCCTATGGTGACCATGTCCCAGGCAGACAGACGGTTTGTCAAGAGTTTTAATTAGTAATGGGAGATCTCCAGGGGATGGGTCTCATGGAGGGGGGAATATGTGTGTGTGTTGTCTGTGAATATATGCATATGTGAAAATGTTCCTTTTCATGAAAACTGCTGTTTGCTGATTGAGAACAATACAGTATTTCACGAGTTTAAAGCATCTTTCCTGCACAGTAGATATTAACACACACACACACACACACACACACACACACACACACATTCACACAAACACACACACACACACACACACACACACACACACACAAACACACACACACACACACACACACACACACACACACACACATACACACACATCTGGCCTACCGTCAGAGAGACGGAAGCCGCCAGCAGTGACACACACGCTTGCATTATTATTATTTCTGATGCATTTAATATCCTCGGTTTAAGCTTTGAAGACAATCTTTGGGGAATATTGAATCTAACCATTCTCTTTTGCCCTGGATTCCTCTCTGAGACAAAACTTTGTTAATTAGCCCCATACCTATAGGCAGAGTTTTCATTTTTTCGTTTTTCCCTGATATTATTAAAGATGCTGCTGACTCTTCCCACCCTGCCTCTTCCTCCTCCTCCTCTGTTGTCTTGTTATCCGAATATGCCATTGGCATTTTTAACATGCAAATTTGGGCCAAGCGTTTTTCCAGCATCCTCCCATACCATTAATGGTCGTGGCCCACGGTTGGCCCTTCATGCCGGCTGAGGCAGAGTCTTCAACTGTTTCTGAATGTCTCCTTAAGGCCCTCTTAGTCCAGTCCACACCAGCGCTTTCTTTTTAGGAGTTCTCTCAGCACCCTTGTTCTGGGGTAGTTCAAAGTCTTCACAAATCCAGCTGTCAAATTTAAGTTAGGCATGGGACCTTTTAGAATGTATTTAAAAATCAATAGGCCTTCCCAAGCCCACCGCCTCCTTTTTCTTAGCTCCTTGTTCTATAAGCTTGCCACAGATTCCTTCACAGTCTGACTTGCTGATACTTTTTTAAGTCAAATTGGCAACAACACTATTGAAAGATCATATGCGTAATACAGAAACTACTTTGAAATGCTACCCATATTACAGAATTATGTCAATGTAATTATAATTTACAACATATATTTTGGCTTGTTGTTACTTTATATATGGATGAGACAGCAATAAATGTTTTTAATATATTTTTAATGAAAAGATATGTTTATAATATATACTCATTTGTATATACAAACAAATGGAAACTCCACCGATGTTTTTGAAAATTAATTTTGATAGGCCATATTCAAGTTCAAATGAAAGATTGTCAACTTTCATGAGAATCTTGGGACCTAAAAATGGTATTATGGCCCAAAAAAGGTTCTGAAACTCATAAATTAAACAAGCATGGGGGTCTTTTCTGAACAGTGCCGGCTGTGGCCACAAGTAACAATTACAGGATAATAGTGAATGCTTTAAAAAAAAAGTTTAATTATATTACAAATGAAGAATAATCATAGACAGTGAGCTGACTCAGTAATGTCCCTTATACTGTAATATCAATCCTAAAGTTTGTTAACAATAGCCATCATAAACTACTGGTGGTACCAGACCAATTAAGCCTGTAGCAATTGAACAGTGTTTTACAGTTTGTACATTCATATTTTCCCTTGTAAGAGGTAGAATGTGTCATGTTTTTCTTTCACAAGTTACATAGCTTCATTTATCAAGTATTTTCAGTGTAAATCCCTGGCTGGTTGGGAAAGGCCTCATCCATGTGCCCAGGCTCCTTTGTTCCTAGCATGTGATATAAACTAACATTATAAGAGATTGCTATGGGCTGTCTTCACAGTTAAAATTGCAAACGAACAAACAGAGATGGATGTTTCAAATACAGTTTGAATGGTAAAATTCTGTTCTGCCACTGTGGAGATATCAATGTCTAAAGTCAAGAAAATCTTAGGGCGTAGGTTTAACATCAGTAGGCTGTAAACTGTAGGTGGGTGATTTCAGAATATACTGACCCAGGGAAACATACATTGAACATTTGACCTTGGGTAAAAACATTGCTGAGAACATAAAACCTGTTGAAAGGTCTCCTTAACGTGTCATGAAGAGGATATTAAGCTGTGGAACATAGAACCCTGTGGACACTGATATGCTCCCGTTGGGGAAGTTGGTTGGTTGTAACGGTGGACACTCATGTTGTTTCAAGACTTTATGTGAAAACAAAAAAATGTAGTTTGAACAAATTCAAACATTCACATTATTCATTCTAATTAACATGAATACAATCCATGTAAACTATCCTACACTTAGTGACAAGCTAATAATACTGTAAAGCAGTTGCAATTAAAAAAGACCTTACCTTTTATGAACAATTGCTTCCATGATGTCGAATTCAAAATGCTACTTTACATTACTTCTTAAATGTTTAGTGCTTTGTGATTATCTGTTCAGCACAGTTTGCTAGTTTTCTCCATTTTGCTTTAAAGAGAAAAGCAATAGCTTTAACCGATAGTAGTAGTAGTAGGTATTTCAAATATTTTAAAAAAAGTGACAGCCCTAATAAGCAGATAATTATTAAGTAACAGGCGCAGCAAAAGACAGATGAAGAATGAATTTGTAGTTTTAAATGTGTAACTGGTAATATGGTAACAAAAGAAAGATGTTTCTTAGAACACAGAACAAGCAGCGATGCAGACTCACGAGGAACATTTCAATGAAGGAAATCCATCCTGCTTACAGAGTATACTTACATAGCATTTCTTAGTCTTTCTTGCAAAGTAATGACCTTGCACCTCATCTACAAGCATTAGATTACTAATAGCATACTAATAACATTCATTATTAAAAGCACTGCTGCATATGAGGTGAATTTCAAATGTTTAGCTGGATGAACACCTGCTTTTACAAAATAGTTGACTGTCTTTTGAATAATTGCATTTACATCAGGTCTTTGATACGCCTCTAACTTCAAATATTTGAAGCGATAACCTCCAGCTATGTGATTCACACTAAAGGACTGCTTTACATTGCCAAAGGGGCAATGCTAGGCTCTCCCCCATCACACAAACGGATGTTATTCACAACAATATGCAAAGTACTAGCACCTGGGACTCTCAAAAGGAATTAGACATCAGCATTAAATCACTGGAAAGTCATTATTCAGAGAACTTCGATAGTTTTGTTTTCATAGCATGCTAAAATGCATGATTTATCTACATTGAATGGGTAATATGGTGTTACATATCATAACCCTGGGCTTGAAGTATTTCACATTGAAGCAATTTACAATATACATAAGCAGCTGCACAACGTTACTGTAGCTGTCTGAGGGGATATTTTATGTGTGTGTCTATTGTATCTGTCTAAGTCTCTGTTGCTCTGGAAAATGTTGACATTTTAAATCCAGTCTGGCCTCAGTGGACCTGTGTATCACTTTGCAAAGTGCTGGTCAGTTTGGCCTTTAGGCATTTGTGTGCAGATGAGATGCAGCCTATCATATTTAGTAACCCTTGATCTACACATATACAGAGAGAAGCAGAGGGGAGAGTCATGTGTGAATGAGCTATTTCTTCTGATGCTGCACCCAGGCAGGCTTTAACAATGCTGTAAAACATAATGACAGCCCCTCAGAACAGCACCATGATCACAGGCAGTAAAACTATGCAGATGGTGGCAGATGATCAGTGCCGTGTGAACAGAATACAAATGACTGCAGTCCAATACAGTGAACTGTGGATCCCCATTAGGACAAAGGCACAGTAATGGCCGCCTCTGGGATAATACATAGCCTTCTGCTGTTGCTGCTTTTATGACAGCAAACTTTTCATTTGTGCAAAGTTATCGAAGTTATTTGCAGAAAGCTGCAGAACTGACAGTGTGCTCATGTTGCCCATTAAATCCCATATGAAGGGTAAGTGTGTTCCCATTGTATGTCCTATATCTGTTAATACAGCTGGATATTTACTGAGGCAATTCGGGTTAAGTACCTTAGATACACAGCAGTGTCCCAGCTGGGATTCCAACCTTCTGGTCACAAGTCTGGTCTTTTAAACATCCCTGCTAATTGGGCTGTGGGTAGTTTTAAGAAATTGTTCAGGAGACCGGCTTTCCCCTGGTTACCAGTGCCAGATGCAAAGTTTGATCACACTACTCTGTAAGAAGCGTATTCCTTTATATCATGGTTACAAGTTTATGAAAGCCTTTAACAGCAGTTAATGCCACAAGTAAGTAAGTTAAGGGGAATTTGTTAATGTAGATTGTGGAGAATTTTGTGTAGTATAACATTCATTTTAATCTGTTTTGGTTTTACTATTACCTAACATTAACGTCCTTAAGATGTTCATCATATCAAACCAAATTTTTGTACTAATGATGGCAGGCATTTATTCTGCCGTTAAATGTATTCACACTCACTATATAGTAGTTAGCACGGTCAGTGGTGGAGTCCGCCATTCTCATGTCGGATTGAAATGGCATGCACTTGCACAGAGGAGTCACAGGAAGCGACGCATATACACACCGGAAGAAATCCGAAAGACAAGAGCTGGGGCATGTGCACACTGCACGTTATTTGTGCGCATGTGCATAAGTCAAGTAACGAGGTAATTCAAAGAAGACGGAAAGCAGGTCGAGGGCATTTTGAAGTATAGCTACAGTGACTTATAAAGAAGACATCAAATGCTTTATCATGGCCAAACCACTAGAGAACAGAGATCAGTCCTCTGAAAGTCAAGAGTTACACAGTAGCTTCTCAAAGTGTTCTGTCCCCAGTAAACACAAACATGCCATTTTGAACAGAATTCTAGTATTGTATTATTAAGTACTCAAAGAGTCCTCTTGCTTTTCTTCAATGAACACATGAAATTATTTTGTTCCCAAACAGGAGTTTCACCTCATGGGCCAGTGTTTGTATAATAATTTCAATCTATCCCCAAAGTGTATTCTGATGGGATTGGTCAGTTGCATTCAGTGAATTTAGACAAAGACACAACGTTCTGTCACATTTTGTCAATGCAGTATCCATGCTGTGATTGGGCATGCACTGTGTTGTGTGTGTAACAAGCCCTGACAAAAGCATGTGGCAGAAATGGGTCACTGTATTTTAGTATATTAAATAAAGCAATGGCCGACAAGTAAAGCTGCTATCCTTATCCTCAGGTTTCACTGAAATACCCATAACACTTGGCACTAACAGCAGCCTGTGTACTCTGTCTGCAGACAAGAGAAAGTCAACGTAGTCATTACATCTCACTAATAGAATATCTTGTTTAGATTAATGTTGGTTTGGTTCTACTTTATAATTTGTAATAAGTGTGGAATATACAATAACTAGAGTCACTTGCCATGTAATAATCACATTGCACATTAGTATTTCAAAAAGACAGTTTCTCCGACCAGGGGGTTGCTGCTGGCAAATTTTTTTGTGTAATTTATGTAACAAACAGTTTCTACATCCAACCTCAACACAACCTGCTGGTGTAAAAACATGATCGTATTGCTAAATTATTGTGCTGACGGCTCCCATGTACCTGCTTTACAGAGTAAAGTAAAGTAGTTTGAATTAGTGAGCCGGAAAAGCACCATGTTCGGGTGTGGGTGGAAGGTTTGGAATACAGTGTGTGACACCCCCCACAGCTGGCTCATTTGTACTGTACATTTAGATCATTTTGAAGTGTGTGATGCAGCACTAGAATACCCTTTAACCTCTGAATCTTGACTGAACTGTGCATAATTGGTTGGTCAGCTCCTTTGCTAATTAGTGTAGCATTAATGTGTGCTGCCCTGGGCTTCTGTGGCGCCAGAGTTGCTGGGGGAGTGTGGGGGCTGGCATGGCTGTGTGGAGCAGCCACCATTAACATTGGCCTATAGGCAGCCTGCTGGGAGGTGAGAGTGCTGTAGACCCAGTCAGGTCCAGACTGCGGGTGAAGGCTCAGAGCTCCCTCCGATCCATACCGTCAGTGTCCTTGTGAAGGAGCGCTGATGCAGGCTTCACAGAGCACCAGCGACATTACAGCAGCTTCTTTATGAGCCCTCGCTCTGCGCACTCATGACAGCCATGTGACCCCTGCCACTCCTCAGCAGGCTGCCCGCACTGCCGGCAGGGCTGCGCAAACGGTGACTGATGTTGGCATGAAACGCGCTGCCAAGTGCCCTAGCCTGTGTCCAATCATGGATGTTGATTTCAATTAGCTCAATCACATGCTCCAATACTGACCTCTCTCATTCAAGGGCTTTGTCTTTAGTTGCATTTTATCCTCTCTGCACGTTGCCTCAGCTGCCCCTTGGCGAACTGGGTCAAATTGTTTGGTGTTTATGTGGCTCCAGGTAATAGTGGGTCTTTGGTTATGTTGGCCAAAACATTTCAACAGTGGCCTGCCAAGCCTGGTTGGTCATCAGAAGGTGGGTTAAAGGGGCAGGGGGTTGGACTAATGATGTAAAAGCTACCCCGATAATCAGTCTGAACAGTGGTTGGTCCTGATGGCTGGTGGCTGCCTGGTGCTGGGTTGATTGATGTTGGCCTACACTTCCATACAGAGCCCTGCCATGTGGACCCCACTGTGTAAACACTGTCACTGTGGTGAATCTCTTAGTGCCTCAAAGCCAAGATCAGTGGCAAGCTTTGTAATCTGCAGCCGTGACCAAAAAGGAGGGGTGTAAGGGGATCACAGGACTGTGATCACATATTGAATTGACAGTGTTTAAGGATTTTCACGGACACAAAATGTAGCTTGTGACATACACCACTTCCGTTTTAGTGAAATATCTTACATTTATTTCTCAGCACTTTTAATGAGCATAACGTCTCTTATTTCTGCCAAAAAAGTATGTTTACTATAGCTATTAAAAAGCTTCAAAGACTGATAAAACCATAGACCTGTCTCCATTTTCCAACCATTTTATCAGGCCTCAGCTGTGAATTTCCTTTTTACCAAAGCCCATTGTCTGAAGCCCAGTGGGGGGAGGCCATTTCTTTAAATATCCTCAATGTCACTGCGATGCAGCGTAGGTCGGCTCTGGGGCCTGCAGACCAGAGCAGTGCTCCTCTCTCTCATCCCATCCCAAATGCTGAGCTCACAGTCAGAGATAAGTGCTTCTCCAGAGATGGCCTCTCTCCCTCAAATTGCCTTCCGCATCTGTGTAAGAATGTCCACGATGTGCATGTTTAACATGTGACCATTAATCACAGCGAGACAGTCAATTAAAGCCATCAGAGCCACGGGGGCCTGAGCCTGAAGCATGTGTTGGCAAAATAACACCCAGACACATCAGAGGACACTTTCTACTTTTAGTGTGGTTGCAATTAATCAACAATTTCTCAAATATGGCTGTTGAGGGTGAGGAGCATGGTGTCCAGTAGACCAAGGACTGACATCCAGGTTGGTGTGGACAGCTAAACTGTGATTTCTTAGAACAGAAACTTTAGGTACCAGGTCCAATATTGTGTCACTTAGTTTATTTATTTTTTTGTAAGAATTTCCTAGTGCATGACTGATATGTAATCATGTGAATTAAATATTCTTACAGTAAAGGCTCGGTGATAATTCAGTATTTAGGCAGCATCATACTGTGATGATCTTATTGTGGTGTCATTCTATAGATTTCTGTTGTCTAAGGTAAGCTTTCATTAAAAACAACCTGCGTTGTCAGTTCAATTATTTATCAATTAATCAATAATTAATGTGAAAATACCTCCTGCATTCAAAATACTGCTCAAGTAAAGGTAGAGAAGTTTTATCAGCCAAATGTACTCCAAGCATTAAAGGTAAAAGTAGTTGCTGTGCAGCAGAATTACTCCTGTCAGTTATGTTATTATGCTGTAGCTGGTCAAGAAGCCACTCATTTGAATGATCTTTTTATACTGTTATACTGTCTCAACTTATAGCAACGCGTTCTGTTTAATAAACGTATCAAACAATTTGAACATAAAATCTAAACTAAAGATGGTAGATATTTATCTCTGTAACATAGTGGGGTAAAATCTAAAGTATCATAAAATGGAAATACTTCACTACGGTACCTTAGCAGTTGAATTAATGTGCTGAATTACTTTCCACTGTTGGTTACTGCTTTGGTGAAGAAATTTAAAATATAGACTTGAGAAATCCATTTACATAAGTCATGTGAACATCATATCGAATCAAACTATAGGGCCGACATGTAACCATGCGATTATCTTCCTAGAAAACATATACCTTTCAGGTCATCAGGAGTGCAGCCTGCTCTTTTATTCTCTCTTTCCATCTGTCAGCAGTGCCTTTGTCATGGGCACAGGCTATAGATAGAGTTGTCAAGTCGGACCTGCGGGTCACGGGGTCGGGGAACCTCTTCACTTCTGTTGACCTTCAGACAGACAGATTTATACACTGTCGAGTCTCTGTGCTCCTGCCACAGCCGTGCCTTCCATGATCGGAGACAACTGTAATAAAGACGTCTGGCTCTGACCCCTGCCACTCTTCGTTTCACCAGTAATTGTCATAATTGCAGAATAACACCCAGATTTTAAACAAATGCATTAGCCAAATGAGGTGAGGTGAAGACTTTGATGGGTAGCCTTTCTGTCTGCCTGTCAGAGATGGCCTGTTTGGAAATAAAAAAACCCAACCTGACTCATTTGCTGGTATAATCACAGTAAATTACTTGTAGCTCATTTGCAGATTGTTGTCAGCGAGATGGGGCGCAGTTTACCCATTTGACAGCTTAGTTAGCAGTCCAAGGACTTGTGAAATATCACACTCACACCTATTTTTCCAATTTGAGAGCCATGCAGGGAATGTGAGACTGGAAATTGTGAGATTAAGCCGAGGTTCGCCCCCAGCAGCAACACTGGGCATGTTGTATTTTTTTTACAATAAAAAAATGGGGAATTAAAGATTTTATGTGTTTGTTTCTTTTTATTGTCATCAATAAAAGTATTTCCTGTAAGTTTCATAAATAAGACATTTTGTAACTAAACAAGTAACCAAAGGGCAGTAATTCCAAGACCATAAGGGCTCAAGCTAACGATAAATGTGAATTATCATTGTCATGGCGTGGTAACATTTTCATCTCTTTTTTTGTGTGTGGAACCCCATGTGGGTAAACAAGCGGTTGACACAAGTTAATTATTAATTAAACATGAAGCAGAAGAGAGGAAAGCATGAAAGAGTCCCTAAAGAGACCTCTAAACAAACGGGGGCGCGGAGCAGGTACCGGCGCGACCCCACTCCCAAGAGTGCTGTCTGTTGTGAGACTTGCCGACTCACTAATGAGCTGTTTGCAGAACTGGGTACACAGTGACAGTGACCCCCTGACCTTCACCCACACCGTCTGGGGAGCAGCGAGGGTTAGAGAAGAGAAACCTGCCCTGTCTGCGCCACCTCTTCCCTCTCTGCTCCTGGTCAAATGACTTTTGTGACTCGGCTGTCCTGCTGTGTTTCCTCAAATATTCTCTCCCTCCAGAAAGAATTACTACTGCTGAAGAGCAGCATTTCTTTCTTTGTTTTTTTTTTCTCACTACGAAATTGACCTGCGGTGCTTCATAATGTCAGCATGTTAGGAACTTGATAACACCGGCTGAGCTGCACAATCACTTACATAATTACTATTGTAATAAGGCCATAATGAGCATATCAAAACCCACGACCTTCAGGCACTCCATCTCTATCCTTTTTTTAATTATCCTGATCATACTGGATTGCACAAGTGTTCTTTACAGTGCAAGAATATGAGATACTAATGACCAGCGTGACAGTTTGATGGTGGTGAGCTGCTGTGTGTGTTTGAGGATGCCAGCGCGTCAGCCACCGAGCCCAGCGACAGTAAAAACCCATCTAATTAACCCTCCTGGTATGACATCATGTGATTAAATTAAACCACATCATCTCCCTCTGGGTTTGCCTGGAAACAAACCCCAACAATTCATTCGCTAAGCTTTAATTTTCAGACCTGTTCCAAAAGGCCTGATGCAAAGATAATTACCAGCTTCATCTGGGGTGGGTTTTTGTTCCATGCGCTTGTTCATTAATAACGATAAGAGGTTGGAGGTTAAAAACTCATTTAATTGCCTTTATATTAATGACATTATGAATAGCAGGGACTGTGGAATCTAATTCTGTCCAGTAGTTAGTCTACATGCAGGGCCCCCTGGAGGGCCGCTCATTTTGCCAGAATTACACTACGGCAAAACTAGAATTAATGTGCACCACACTTTAACAGCGATGACAAACATGCTCTCCAGCAAGGAATTATCTTGAGAAATGGCCGCGGAGACACGCTCTCCCTCTCCTCCCCTCCTCTTGCACACAGAAGCACAAGTTGAAATTGCATCATGAATCCCCATTTTGTAAACAGAGTCCAGTCCAGCTCATTTTTAGATATTCTATTGCCTTTCAGGGCCCCACTACTAATTAGAGTCTCTTTACATGTCCTGTAGAGGTGAATTCCTTCCCACCTCTCGAAAAGAACTGCAACCGAGTCGGGCACTGATGACTAAATCGTACTCTACTTAGGAATAATGATAATGAAAATGCCTCTCAGCCAAGCCGCTTCGCCCATGAATATTGCAAAGAGGTAATTTCAGCGAAGCGCTGGCATTTTAACTAATTTAAATTCCTGTTATCTCCGATTTTTTTGGGGCTTGTTTTATGGTTACTGGAGCGGATTTAGTTATGTATGCATTATGGCCACAAGAGCCTAACCATACATCTGAATGCTAATTAAACATTTGAATAATCAGCTGAACTGGTAGTACAACATGGTGAGTGCTGCTCTGTTGTATGTGACGCTAACATCTAAGCATCTAAGTCCTTTCAAGACAGGACTTCAATGTGTGTTGTAGTATATAGATAGAACTCTTCATTATTTCTCTGTTTCCTTTCCTCTATTGCAACACATCTCTCTGTCTGCTTATCCCCACACTGTACGAATAAAGTAAAAGTTACTGAATTTGTGGCATAATGATACTAACTAAATAGCACAAGGAACTTATTAGTTTACAAGTATCACCAACCAGAAATGAGGCCAGGGGGGGATGATGAATGAGTATATTTCCCCAAGCAAAAGGCTGACCTGGATACTGCTTTCTTCCTCCCCTTCCTCAGTGCCAAGTGGGCCACCATTTTTCACTGGCCTCACACTTAGCCATGGACAGGCTTATTTGGGCCCATGCTAACAGTAGCCCTGACCCTCAATCTGCCTCCTCCGCCAGCCTCGCTCTGCACTCATCCGAAAATTGTAATCCCTTCGCTGGGGCCCCGTAATTTGATCAAATAGCAAGCACCCTTCCCCACCACTTATTGGCCAATTAAGTCAAGTTCTCACGCAGGGGGTCCAGCTGGCTCTGTGTTATCTGGGGATGAATTGATTGAAGCCATTCCACATCTATGAACCCTACTTTAATGATGTAGGTGATAATACTTGTAATTCTTCTCAGTCAGGGGACTCATGGGCGCAGCTGTTACCGCAGTAATCCTTGTCCTGATACACTGAAGTACCAGCAAGGCATTAATCTGTCTTTCACATTTTCCTCCACCAGGTTTTTCTCCACCCTTTTTCTCCTGCGTTCCTGCCTGTGCTTATGTCTCGTGGTTAATACTGCGTCTGTGAAATGTGACATCGAAGGTGTGGGTAAAAAAAAAAGACAAGGCGTATCATGCGATTGGGAGGATTTCGATGTGAATGATTACGCACCGCTAGCATTCCCCAGTTCAGGCCCTGACCACTTTGTTAAAAAAAGACACCCATACCCCCACAACTAAACCATGACAACTTAAGAAGGATAGATTTAGGGGTGAAAAATCAATAAATACATGCATTAGTTTCAAAGGCGGACATTAACATTCTAAAACAGACTGCTCTTATAATCCTGCCTCTAGCTATTCAGTCAAAATATCAAATTATCATAATGAGGTCTAACTGCATATAAATGCTAAGCATTAAAATCAGGGAAGGAGGTTACACATAATGTGATATATTCTTTATTACAAATTGCACAGTGTCTCTATATAGGTACAAATCTATAGGTTTCTCACTTTATAATGTAGCATCATTTGCATTGCAGCACATTTCATGATTGTTAAAACACCTTTATGACAATGGGAATAGGTAATGATAGAGCATGAGCGACATGTCCTCGCGCCTCTGTTTTACATATTTCCTCGTAAAGGTGGAATAAAAAATTAAAAATACAAGAGATGACCTGAATCTAAGGCGTATTATGCACAAAAGAGTTGAGTGTGCTTTTAAGAGTGTCGACGCTGTCTTTTAACTCGAGATCAGAGAGTGAGAATTGCATAGGAATTAGCCTGAAACTGGAGCCGTCCCTGCTAAGTTTCCTCAGTTAGAGATGGGAGAAGAGAGGTTAGGGTCTTCTCGGCCTGCTGGGACCCTGACAGGCTGAGTTAATCGCAAATGCAGTTTTTCCAGCTCTGCAGAGCCATACACACACACACACACACACACACACACACACAAACAGTAGCTAATACCATGCTTGAGTCTCCATTAGGTCACGATTAGGGTCCTTAAGGGAGCACAGATCTGGCCAGGGGTCAGGGGTTGCCCAAGCCAGTCTGGGACAAATGTATTAAAGAAATGATATCATGTAGGCTACACTTAAAACATAGCATCAACAAGGGCAAACACCTGCAGGCCAGCTGACCACACTCACCTGCCAACAAAGAGTGAAGACGTGTGCACTATACAGGGACCCTTCCCAGCTTTGTGTGTCTCCCCTTCAAATGCTTTGCTGGGCATCTACTGTCTGCAGCTGTTAAAATAATTTCCACATATTAATTTTCACAAGGAAGATTATCCATTTATCTGTGCCATTAAATTTACATTGCCAACTTTTGTAAAATGTATTTCCCTTAAAGCGATTGCGTCTTGTAGGGAAACATAAAACCTTGCATTTTGTATTATGTGTGTAAACTTAAGTATACTGATAGAATTTGCAAATCACTCTGAAAATGCATTGAATAATAATGAATAATACATAACCACCGAACAAATTAGACTGGTGTGAGCTCCGGCGCGCAACGCTACTAGTGTTCACCGAATGCCACAAAAGATCTCGATATTAACAATGAAAAACTGGGTGAGTAAGCAGCACTAGCTGGATCAGTCTCATGGTAAACAATTTAGCGTGGGGGCGGGGGCGGGCAGTAATTACTGCTTTCAGTCTCATTTAGAAAGCCTGTTGGCGCTCGGGAGCATGATGTCACCACAATGCTGGATGATTTTCTGGATTTGTGACGTGCAGATATGAACAGTGATTTAAGTGACAGGACGTTTGAGCTGTCATGCCAGCTTTGAACACTTCCTATCTCCCCCCCCCCCCTTTTTTTTTACTCCTCTTCTAGACAGTGTCACGCCTACTTTTGTCTGAACACATATTGCTCAGTTTAACTGCTACTTTTTTGTTTTACAAATGTGTATATGTGTGCGCGTGTGTGTGCGCGTGTGCGTGTTTGTGTTGGGGAGGGAGCAGTAAATGATCAGCAACCTTGAAGTCTGTTTATGTCTCCGACTGATGTAGGGGTTCAGTGAAAAATCAAATGAAGAAGCTTATTATGTACATTTATGTACATACATAGCAAATTAGCAAAGCAGAGCAGATTTGAATGTGTGTGTGTTTGTGTGTGTGTGTGTGTGTGTGTGTGTGTGTGGCTGCAGGATAAAATAAGTAACAAGCATTTTGGGCTTGTAAACACCACCATAGAGGAGCGCCTGTCGGTTTCTGTCCTTATTATTTTTGGCAGGGTTGCATATGCTCCCTGTGCAGAGCCGAGCTTGATTATCATTCCAATCAGCAGAGGTGGAGAGAGTCACATTAATTTGTAGTAATTAATAGCACCGCTGCATCTGACAGCACATGCTAACGAGAGCCTTTGATTGTTTGGATCTCTAAGTGTGCCTCTCCTTGTTTGCATCACCTCGGAGGAATTCATAATATCAAAGCTTAGCGCTATCTGATACTTGTCAAAATGCAATTTATAAAAGTTTAATTATTTTATTGATTTAGTTTAGGTTTGATGCCTGCAGTGTCAGCTCCCCTGGTAGAACTTAGTGGATTCAAATGCTTGTCACCAGCTCGGCCTCCTTTTTACTGAGAACAATTGCCATAGGCCAGCCCAACAGGCATGGTTTAATTGCCATTAATTAAAAGCATAAATCTTTTTCTTCAGTTGCTCTGCTCTTAAACAGGGCTTTGCGTATCTGCTTTTTTTCTGTGCTTGTCAGAATCCCTCCTGGCTAGTCAGGATTCAACCCCCCCACCCCCACCACACACACACACACTCCACCGCATCCTCCCCCCTCCCTCCCCTCTTCCTCCCTCCTCTTCCCTCCCTACTCACCAGACGTTTCTGGAATCATCTTTTTAGCACACTCCTGCATGATCTGACATGAAGTGCGGGCAGCATGGTGATATTTAGTAAACCGGCTTCCTTCTTTATTGATGTATAATGAGGTCAAATGAATCCCCTCGTACGCATGCTTAGATGGCTCCTTGCCTCAAATCCTTTCTGACAGCAAGTAAAACAGCAGGCAAACACAACGCCGGCTCCCAGAGACATGGTTGTGAAAAAGCAGGAGAAAAAAAGCTCTTTTATACCTTGGCAATTTCCCTCCTGTCTAGTCCTTAATTAGACACTTATTACCCTCTGAACAGTATTGCTCTCCTGCTCTAAGCTTCTAATACTGCAAATACTGGATGGTAGAATTAACATTAATGCCAGGTTTATTATCAAATGACAGCTCTATTTACTTAAGAGAAAAAAAAAATTGAAAAACATGTTTTGCAGTTTTTTTTGTCAAACATTACACGCTTTCATACAACTTCTGTTTGAATTGTGCTGCCTTTTTGCCATTTTACATTGTATGTTAGCATACCGGGGTGATATTTGAGCATCACTCAGAGCAAGAAAAGGGATCACCGGCGCCTTAAATTATCAGTGGTGTCAAAACAACTCAGTTCCCTTTCATTGCCAAGCCTCGTCCCCTCGCCCTCAGCCCCGGTGCCCTCTGGTCCTGGGTGGCCGTGTCACCATCAGCGCCTCATTGGAGCCCTACGCTCGTTTACGCATATTAGCTTTCTGCCGCATCTGCCAGCATTCGCAGCCATTCCCCCCTTCACGCAGCTGCATACATAGTCAGGGCTGAGCCTTCCCAGGCCTTATTAAAGCCAAGAGAGTGTTTCAGTTCAGGGTCATTGAGAGAGTGCAGCACATAAATATGTTAGGGCAGCACTATCAGCCGGTCAGTTTACTGGGGGTGATCGATGATGGTCCCAGCACACTCGCCCAACAAACATCTTTAAGCGGATGCGGTTTTTTGCTTAATTGGGAGCTTTGCAGCTCAGATTCCGACTTATTTGATGTTGATGATGAAGCCCCAGGAAAGCTGGGGAATTCTTGTAAACTAGATGTGTGTGCGTGTTGTCTTCATTCGCACGCTGGTCAGAACTGTTACCCGTCAATTTGACCTGCATAGTTTTCCCCCTTCTTCTGAGGGAGTATGAATACACACACACATGCCCTGAGCTCATTTTTAACCCTCGCAGCACACTGTGAAGGCAGGAGGAAGTTCCAATTAAAATTAAAATAAGCTCTTTTAACGGTCTCTTAAATTGACAACTGAACAATGATTTTCGAATTGGTATCTGTCAAAGGTCTTGGAAAATCCTCAGTTGATGAGCCCCAACGCATCCAATTAGTAGCAGAGTAGGGCCTCAGCCAGTAATGATTTCCAGGTCCCTTAAGATGTGGCGCGGACACTTATTGCAAATTACTGACAAAGAGCCCTGCTGTATTGATGAGGAGGAGAACAGCCAGGTCTCCATGTTCCCATCAGGTGGACACCAAGAGGGGCCCGAAGGAGAGCCTGGGTGTCTCTCTCTCTCTCTCTTTCTCCCTCTCTCCCCTCTCCGCAGCCATAATGTGGCATCGCTGTGTAGCTCATATATAGCCCCCCTGCTGACACGGACTGAGAGACCAGCCTCTCTTGACATGAGCCCCAGCTCAGGGAAAATGCTAATACTAACATGAGGGGAGGGTGTCAGGAGCGGATCATCAATAATGTCTGCAAGTTAACTGCCCTCTTCTAATTATAGCTCCTCTCTCTCAGGGCCACGGGAGGCTGCAGGGCCGCCTCTTAATTGAGCTGAGGTAGATTTCCCTCCCTATCATACTCGCGGCCTCATTGTTTACAGTCCTTGAAACTGATTGAAAGGAATCAAAAGATTCATGGAGATGTGATTCTGTGCAAAAAGTATTTGGTACGCAGGAAGAACGAATAAAGGCGGATGATTCTTGCTGGTCAGGTAGGGATTTAGACTTGAAGGCCATGCTATAGCCAGAGGTCATATCATTTATTCTCAGCGCTGACGCCTCTGGAATGCTGTATGTGCTCTGTTTTGCTTCTCTGTGTTGCAGTGCAGGCTGGCACCAGAGGGGCAAAAAGAGCCGCCTTTATGACAGTCTCAGTAACTAGCGCCGTTCACCTCAATTATGGGAGTTAATGAATAGATAATCAAATTTCTTTGCATTTAGATCTGCCGCTCGTGTGGTGTTATTGCAGCGTGCATTTCCTGCGTCGTCTCTGGGGAGCGTCGCTGCCGGTCCACAAAGCTCTCAGGCCATGTTAAGTCCCCCGATGTCTGCATGAGTCTGAGGCTTCCATCCCGCTGTAGGCTCAGCAAAGAAGGTGTTGACCCTGGCGACCTGAGCCTGCTTCCATTGGGCGAGAATGGGCCGCTCCATACTCTGTGCTTCAGGGTCAAATGGTTTGTAGTTTGTAGTTTCCTCTAGTTAGATTTTTTTTGCTGCAAATGACTTTTGAGAACTGGCAGGATTTGGGCTGATAGCAGAGTACGTATCTCCTGCAGGGAGGGGTTTGGGATGTTTTTGACGTTTTTGCTCAAGGAGATGATTGTGCTTCCATCTCCATGTGCACTTCTAGTGAATACCTGGTTGTTGATTGGCGATTAACATTATGTCATTGTTTATAATACATTCAGAAAGATGGAATTCTTGCCACCTGATCTGCATTGCTTCATTGTGCTGTGTGCTGCCATAATCCCCTCTAAACTTGCAGCCCTCCGCACGTCTGTGTTCCTTTAAGATGAGAGAGGCTTTGATTCCCCCCATCTTTGTGTCACACTGACTGGCATACTATTTGACAGGTGGAGTTAAAATAGAGAAAATTGTGGATGAAAATTCGTCAGTCTCAATCTCTTGCCCTGGGCTGTAGGCAGCAGAGACAGAAGCCCACTGCTTTGTGTCAAATGTTTATCAAAGGGGCTGATTAAATTGCTGTGTTCAGGGTAACAGCCTAATAGAAAAAAATCAAATCCCCATATCTTGGCAAGCCGTCCTTGTGTGATTGTGAGTAGAATAAAGCGGAGCATGCTGAGGTGCCAGAAGAAACCTCTGACCATCCAGCTGTAAAGAAGGCTGGAATATCATATGCCCTTTGTTGTCGCACAAAAAGAGACGCAAGCTCTGAGATCTGTTGTTGTTCTCACTTTCCTCTGTCTTCTCAATCATTCTTTTTTTCTCTTTATTGCTGGAGGAAATAAACCTGGCCCCCTTTTTTTGTTGAGGCTGGCTAGCTTCCCCTGGCCATTCCTCTCTGTTTTGTTTCAAAAGGGCAAGGCTCTCCAGCCTGAGCAGTTTGCCCTGCAGTCCCCATGCCAGGGGCGATGCTTGCCTCAGCTGCTTCATCACCGGGGGACTGGGCTAACGTCTCCTGACTGCACTTAGCTGTGTTTCTCTGATACGGTCATATCACATCAGCCCGGGCACATGTGACATTGCATCTCTTCCTAACTTTAAGCAGTTTGTTGCCGTCCGTGTTCTCTCTGCTTTTATCTTCCCCCTCTTATGAGTGATGGTATTTTGTGGCCGCGCCGTTGCCACACGTTTGTGTCGGATAACAGGGCCTATTACAAGATCTCTCGATCTGGCCAGTTTCCCCTACAGGAGACAGACAGAGCGAGGCCTCCCCCTCCCAGTTTTCTATCTCCTTCTCATCCTTACCCCCGCATTTGAATTTCTAGATAATAGGCTTTGACTTCTGGCTGCACGTTTATGGGTCTTTTCATGTTATCAGCTTAGCTCATAGCGTGGAGCTGAAGAACACAGACTCCTAGTGACAGGCCAGCCAGTCAGCAAGGCGAGCCTGTCAGGATCTCTCATACACTAATGATTTCCCTTTAGTCTATTTTCTGTCTCATTGGCCGTTTCCTTCAAAAACAAAATTGCTCATTTAAATTCTCATGCCTGGGGCATTTTGGTCTTCAAATATTGTTGGAAAGTGAAAGGATTAGGCAAAATATGCTTTTTTAAAATGTTAATATATTTTCTGGTTCACTTTCTCCTCTGAGGCCAATTAGGGAATTTCTGCTGGCTGCATTAATGTCAAACTGACATCCCCAGCTATAATTACACTGTGCTTGAAACCTAACTTTCACTTGTGGGTAGATGAGTGTGCCTTGCAGTGACACAGAGACTCGCTCTGCCAGCTTTTGATCATTTAATCATTGCTTGCTTTCTTTCACTCTTTCCTCCCTTGCTTGCTGATGATTTCACCTTTTATTCCTTCTGTTGCAAAATGCAATGTTGTGTTTCATTATTCACCGCCGCATTTTGCAGGGTTCTTTAGTGACATCACGCCTCCACTTTGCCTGCTCGTTGTAACACGGGGAGAAACAGGATGGTCCCTTCAGGTGCAGATTCCATATGTACATTGTTTACCCGCTTGATTCACAATTTGCATTGTGTTTTCAGCGTGGTTATTTCCTGCAGTGAAAGAGGTGTGAGCATGCAAGTCAGGAATTGAAAGATGGGCACAAATGCACCATGTCTCTGCCAGTGCTCCTTATGCTGCATGCAGCTCTGTGTCAAGACCAGGGAGACAGTTAATGATGGTTAATGCTTTCACCATGAATATGAATGCCTTCACATCTGAAACCATGTGGCAGATTCCACTTGTGATTTGGGCTGCCTTTGCCTTGTCCGTTGCCATGGAACCACTGATACTCAACACTTTCTAAATATCTGTAAGGAAAAGGGTAGATTGACATGTTACCAAAGCTAAAACAGTTCATTCCCATACTTTGTCAAAAGCAGAACAGTATTGATAAAAGACATCATTTTAATGGATATTAAAGTTTTAGTTGGAGGTTGAGTGTGAGTTGCATTGAAACTTGAATGTATTTGACATATTTGTGTATTTTTCCAGGAGAAAATAGGAACATGCTACAAGAGTGCAGAATTCTATGTTTTAGTGAAGGCTCTCTGGGTGTTTGATTAGGGTCAGCCTGTTATCTGGTGTCAATACGAAGTTGTTCTTCCCAGAACAGATGCTATGGGGTTGGGAATGCCTGTACAACCATGTATTTTTAAACCAAACCTCACCCGCTGATTTGAGATTTCTGAGTAGATTTCAGCCACCAAATGTTGCCATCAGACGACTCTTGTGAATGAGCTACAACCCCCCTCCCCCTTCCCCATTTAGCCCCCCAACAGCTTGACAATTTGGATGCCAATCAACTTAATGACCCTGTGATTGTTTTGAAATTGTATTACCCCGTGTTGGACACCATCAGTCTGTTACAGTATGTGCTGTTGCTGGCTCTGGGGAGGAGGAGAAAAAAAAAATCACGCTGCACTGTTTGACAAAGTGCACACAAGCTTCGTCGGCTATTCGTAACGTCCATTGGGCCACCCCTCCTCTGTCTTTTCATCTCGCCTCACCCTGTTTGCGTTGTTTTACCCTTTTGCTCGGACTTCAGGTAATAGGAAATGGCACTGACCCCTCCTGATCCCCCCGATTACCTTTGTGAAGCGTGAATGTGGTACGGGGATCACACATCAGGAGACAAGTTGTAATTATTTTTGTGATGCCATCAGCATGGATCAATCACTCAGGGAGGCTGCTAGTGGAAACGCTGCTCGCAGCTATGGATGGAGCCAGCAGCGACCCTCTTTGACTGACAGCTTTGGTAATTAAGTGATTGTATAGACCCCTCCGACTGTTATAACAACCTTGTCAGGGCCAGTCTGTGTTTGGAACACACTCAAATCAATGTGTTCTCCACTCCCTGAATATTTCTGTTCATGTACCACAGACAGAGGCAGGAAAAACACAGTCCTTTGCTGCTTACAGTTCCTTGAATATCTGTCTTGGCGGCAAATAGCTGTTTGACGCTCCAGCATGGAAAAAAGAATTCTGGATATTTTATACTCACAGCACACCGGAAATGTTAATGCCCAGAGAAACCCTTGATGAATAAAAGTTGTTTTTACTCTCCTTCCCATTTTATCATATTTCCAATTATATGCCATAGAATAATACTAACCTGCACTTCAGATTGAACTTGAATGTCAAATGTTTCATTACTGCATGAGTGGAAATGACGTTTAGAGGTTGGAATAACATACAATATGTCCATCCTAAATGTCAGATCGCTCTCACGCTGCAACCTTTCATTCCAAGCTCATGGGATGTAATTTTGCATCGAAATTTGATTCCCATCATCACATCATCATAGCCTTTTTTTCCCATCTCACAGAAATGAAAAATGTTACCCATTTGCGGGAGGAGACGTATGTTATCCTGCCTGTGTAATCTGATCACTAATATACTTGTGAGAGAGTCACTGGTGTGAATGTCCCCGCAACTATCACAGTGTCCACCACACTGATGCTGCAACTGAACGTACTCATACTTTAACAAGCTTATATGCTCTAACAACTGCAAAAACTGATGTGGTATTAACTCATCCGTTTCTTATGACAGACAGCCGTGTGCTCACTTTGTTACCTACTTGTTTTACAGTCTGAATGACTAAATTGGATCTATGCAAATCACAGTAGGAATTGGATGCTAAATAGAATATCCAGTCAAGTTAAATCAGTAGTCCGGCCATTTATAATGAATACAGAGACCAATTAAAACGTGTAGCACTTTATTGCAACCACCTCCCTCCACCATTTGTCATTTATAAGCAACATATAAACACTTAACATCTGGTTTATAATGTAGCAAATAGTAGGTCGTTTTTAAGGGTTATTAATGTAAGTGTCAACACTAACTTCTATGAAGCATTGACTGGTTATGAACAGATAATCAAAGACAGAATACTATAACACATCTTTAATCATATATAAAATGTCTGTGGTCTTTATTCATATACATTATGATTTATGAAGTATTCATTGTATCTACTATCACAGCCATTATATGTATTTATTGTTTTATTGCTTAAGTGTTTATTTCTTATGATTTCTTTACTTTAAAATACTTGCTCCATGACAAGTGAGGAACCTCCATTAGAAATCAAGGTAAGTGGACCCTGAGTAAATCCTTTAGTTTTTTTTTACTTCTTTCTCTGAAGTCAACAATGAACTTTGAAGTTCAGGAGTTTGAAATGTGCCTCATGATTTGGCGATGAGCGTAAACTGTTAATAAGTGCTTCATAACGTGTAACATGTGAATATCATTAAATATGACAACAGCTCACTAACTATTTATACAGCAGTCACAGATGTTCATAGTCAGTTATAACTGTTTTTAGAACAGTTTAGAACACTTTAAATGTCCTTGGGTTTTCTTATAATATTTGACAACACACCCAGAAAACCATGTCTGTCTTTTCAGTAACTGCAGTTAGATTAAGTCAAAAGCTCAATTATATGCCAGTTTAAAGACACATTTTGTCATTGTTCCCTCTGATAAAATGTGCTACATTTTTCCCAGAGCTTATTTCCAGGTGGACTGAGGTCTGACTTGAGCAAATTGTTGCCTTAGTTGCACCAACATCCCTCACATAGAGGTCTGCAAGTCCAGTTCAAGTTTTTCACTTCCAGATGCAACATACTGTATACGCAATTATACTGTAGGTGAAAAGTACAATGTAGAAGTTGTCTGTCATTTTAAGTAGATCTTTCTTTGATGTTTTTTTCACATATGCAGTGCTTTTCATTTTCACATGTGACTTATTTGAATGAACATGGAGCTGTTCTGGAAATGTCACCTAAGTGCAAACAGCTAAATTAGTTGACTGCATTACTCAAAGAAGAAAACCTTGAAATGTATAAATTGTTGCCCCTTTTTTCTGAACCAAACCACTAATAAAAGTGCAAAGATGATTTCACTGAATTTTATTTTGGGACACGCTCAGGAACCTCACGCAACATATCATCAGCAAGAGTTTTGATATTACCTGTGGTTCTTTGGCCCAGCATTCCTGCATGTGTTGATGACAATGAAGATGTTTTTAGTCTCTGAACTTCTGTGTCAAATCTCAAAATCACTGAAGATTTTGGAAGCACTGCAACCTCCCAGTCACCTTTCCCGTTTCCACCAGTTCTCCTCCAAGCCATAGGCTACTGTCTGTCTTGGCTTACTGCGGCATGACCTCTCGGGAATGACACACACACACACACACACACACACACACACACACACACACACACAAAGATTACGTGTGTTATATTTGCTGGAGTCAGATACTTCAGAACACATGAGACCTCCATGTGTCCAGGTGTTAAAATAGTCTTGAAGTCTGGGAAGATATTTCACAGAGGTTCGTTTTGTTCTTTCTAGAGGAAGTCATTGCAGCAGACTGATTTGCACCAACATGGTTCTAGAGTTTTACATGATTTGATTTTAATGATTGTGAATAATCCAGCAGGGTGTAGGTTTAATTAAGTGCCCTGCTGGGCTGATAAGTGCAAAAATCAGTTATTTGTAATTTTGAAATATCCCAACAAAGATACAAGTTTCCCAAAAACTTTATTGCTTCAGATTTACTATTATCTCCAAAACAAATGTTATGTTAAATTATGATTATTTATTATTAAAATATTGTCATACATAACCATAAGTTTAATTCCATCATTCTAAACGTAACATATTTTTAAATTATAAATAAAGGAGAGAAGATTAAAATTGACATCATAAGTTACATTTTCTGCCACTGTTGCTGTTTCCTGCACGTGCATGGCCTTTTAACTGGCCCCCGAAATTTTCTACGCATTTGTAGCCTATCAAAATGTTTTATTATATGTTTATGTAAGTTTTATTCTAAAATGAAGACCACATTTAAGACGTATTTTAATTGGATGCTAATAACTTCGAAACTTCTGCCAAAAACCAATGACAAGTCATTTCCCTGCTTCGTCATAACTAATGTCCGTTAATAGCCTCTCATCTATCCTGATTGGATCCTGCTTTACATGACGTAGGGCCTGGTGTAATTAAAATGAGACCTCTGCATCATCAAGGCGTTTAATTTACAGAGAGGTAGTCTCAACTTTTACAGTCTGTTTTTTATCAAGGTTGTACATAAAGTCCTTGGTGTGTCTGCGCGTCCAGCGTCTTCCCCCCGCGGTGATTGACAGTCTAAATGCGGGGTGTCTCTTTGGAAACGCCGCCACTGATGTAACCTAAAGGTCGCCAGCGGTGAAGTGACAGCTTACACGCACAAGCCGCAAGAGAATCAATATGGTGCCAGCCACCGTTACACTGTCCCATCATCGACCATCAGCCGAGGCCAATAAGACGATACTCTAACTGGTAGCATTCAATCTGCTCCTGCGGTGTCCTTAAACCTAATAAAGCGATTGATTGTCCCTGTTTTGAGTTGTCGAGCAGCCACACATTGACTGATATGTTGATCCGGACTGAGCTGTTTGAAGGGAGTACGGTTTCAAAAAGGCCTGATTACATTAGACAGAGTATTCTAATTGCTTTCCATGTGGAGATCGTGTCTTTTTACATCTGCGCCTCGCTGTTATAATCTTGTTTCTATGACTGTCACTTTGTTTTAGACTGAGCTCCGCCAATGGCTGACTGGTTGATAATTATCTTCAGTCATTTAATAGCAAGTCCTCAGTCACTCGGCTCATTAAAGGGCAGCTGAGGCCTCCGTCTCCCCTGAACTGCAGCAGACTCTGGGCCTCGCTTTGTCGCCGCCTTGTGCTCAAACATCGCACAGAGTCTGTGCGCTGATCACTTTTACTGCTCACCTCTCCGCAACATTTAAGTCCAATGAACTAAAATGTGCTTATTTCATTTAGTCTGTTTTCCGGCCTGGTGGAAAACGGACTCTTCGGTTTCTGAACGAAATCCTGAAATTGGAACGAGCACAGTTTCTTATTTAATTATCCAAGAGCCCGCGTGCTGTAAGAACAAAAAAACGTTTTAGAATATGTGAATAATGAAAATATTAAGGCTGTTAATTAGAGGCGGCTGCTTTACAGCGTGTTGGTAATTTAAAGCATTTTGATTCATTAATAAAATGCCAACATATTCATTTTCTGGTGCATTAGTGTATATAGAGAAATTAAAAAATCGACTAAAAAGAAGTTTAAAACCAGACATACATGTGTGTATTGGGCTGAGTATTGTTTCCCCCCAGATATTTAGGCTATCATACATTTTTTGACAATGTGTTGCACGCAAAGACCAGTGGAATAAAACTAATAAATATACAATCATCGCTTTTTAATTGAAAAAGTTCCTGGATAATTATTTCTTATATATAAAAGGCAAATAAAAAACATCAGAAACAAACCTACAAGTCCGGATTTCTAAACAACAGCACATCTTCATCCGCCTCACATCAATAATCATCATCAGCACCATCGTCTTTATCAACCTGCTGGGGAAGAAAAAGAAGGAAAAACATAAATAACACGCTGAATCCGCACGATGATTCATCCTCAAATTCGAAAAAAATGTGGAGGCTGTGGAGAAAGGCAAATCCACTTGCAAGAAATTACACGTCCACCAAAACAAAACAAAAACTCAATGAAACATGTGGAGCACGAGCATGCGTTCAGCTCTCTGCGAGAAGTGGCATTTCCCACGAACAGACATCCTCCACAGTGTGCAGCTCCTCTGCAGACACTCTGTCAGCTGAGCGCGACGCACATTTTCCTCCATATCCTTCAAATCCGCGCTGCATTTCCCCACTACCTTTGAACGCTCATTAGCGCCTCATAATTACTTTACTAATTAGGATGACATGGTTATTAACAAGACGCGCTGTCACGGCAGTCACCACCACTCCTCCTCGCTTCTAAATATGTCGACCTTGCGGCTCTCGGAATAAATCCATAAAGATAGACGGCATCCGTGACACCGCAGCCGCTCGTCCTGGCCTGATTTTCAAATCAGGTAGAATTAAAAATATATACATTTCAATTCAAAATCAGCTTTGAAATTTCCCCAAGTTAAATATGGCAACAGTTGAAGCTTTTGAAACTGTTACTCAGTTTATAGGCTTTGAAAAAGTTTAAAGATTCAGAGAGTCAATGAACTTAAATGATATGTGGAAAAGAAAGGAGATATTTATCCTACCATGCTGGAACTGCTGTACAGCCACTGTGGAGTTTTGCCTTTTAGTAACCAAATTGTTTAAAGCTCATGATTTCATTTCTTCTTCTTTTTTCAAGTTTCCCACTTTAGTCTTTTCTGTCGCAGCATGCGAGGAAATTTCATATAAAAATGTTTGCAGCATAAAGCACTTGCATGCATTTTCCCCCTTTTTTTAAAAGAGCTATTCTATGGAATTAAACTCAACTCAGTGGCTCGCTCAAGCTGTCTAGATAAAGAAACAACTCCCTGATTGGTGAGGTCCCGGAG
>JAVQJD010099063.1:0-28757 GCA_036023655.1 Nannoperca australis | reverse complement strand
CCCCCCCCCCCCCCACCCCCCCCCCCCCCCCCCCCCCCCCCGCCCCCCCCCCCCCCCCGGGCGCGCCCGGCGCCCCCCCCCTATCGTAACGGTGAGTAGTAGTAGAGTAGTATATTACTCTGTTTGGGCATATTATCATTTACAAGACTGTATACAACAGAAATAGTTCTCTATACATTTGAGATAATTACAAAGTCTTATCACTCAGAAATGTGAGTACACAACACAAACACTTGCTCAGCTAACCAAGAAAATGAACAATTCACTAGTAACACTGTTAAAAAGTCACGCCCAACGTGGGGCTCGAACCCACGACCCTGAGATTAAGAGTCTCATGCTCTACCGACTGAGCTAGCCGGGCTGCTGGGTTGTGTAAACCTTCACCAGTGACACATATCAGCTTACAGACATTATCTCAGGTTACACTTACAAGGAAGTAACGTTTAGTTTCCATCTACAGAAGGAAGTGGGGGTAGGGGTTGATTCATAGCCTGACTCGCTATGATTAGAACCTGTGACACGGAGCGAGGCGTTGTCTGCTGCCTGTAGTCTTTGTGGATTGTATGAGGACACGTTTTGTGTCTGCGTTGTCTTCCTTTGGATTCCCATGTACAGTGTACTTTGCACAACAGCAAAATGCAAAGGACTGCGTTGCAAAACAAACCAGCAAGTCCAGTTTGAAGGCGTATCAAACAGGCAGTCTCAGGGCGACTGTGTGTTTGTATGTGTTTAAAGCCGGATTGTGTACCCCTCTTAAAAAGTAGTTTTAATCAAATAAAAAAATATATTTTTTAAGCAAGATATTGCAATGTCTACTTTGTCGCTTTCCACAGAATTGCTTACGTCAAATATCCATTGCATATTTCCTGTTTTTTTTTATACAAATACAAAAAGTGAATACAAAAGTGAATAATGGCAGTTATTTTATTATTATTATTTTTTTTCATTTTACCTTCTATGTGAAGGTGGAGCAAAAATCTGCTTTTTTGCAGCACTTTGTGTGTTTGCTTGGTGGAGCCCCCTTACAATGAGCCTCCTGCTCCAACCTGATTCAACTTTTACGCATAATAAATAACAGATAAAGTACATCCGCATAACAACAACAGAACAAAATCATCCCTTAAGAAATGCACAAGAAATAAGATTGTTTGCAGTTTATTGTAATCATAGTATTGATTTTCTTCCATGGGTAAGTGGCTAGGGCGAATTTGGGATCAACAGGAAAAAACAAGACAAGATTCAATGCGGACAAACGCAACAACAGAACTATAAATATCTTCTGAAGCTCACCTCACTGACATCAACCGGTTGGGTGAAGATCTTGGCCTGGTCTTTTGCCTGGAGCTGGTCCAAGAGCGCTCGGAGCAAAATACTGAAGGGAGTCAGCTGCATCTCTAGGAGGGTTTCCTGCTGTTTAATCTGAAACACGGCACAGAAGGAAAACCAGAAGATCAGATTGTTGGGTTAAGTCAGAAGTCTGACCACCACCGTTGGTTCCTCCGCTCCTACCTCTTCCCTCTTGAGCTTCTCTCTCTTGCGGATTAGCTCCAGCAGCAGCCGGGCTCTCTCCAGGTCGTGCCGGAGACGATGCCATTCCTTCAGCTGGTCCTTAAGTGCCCTGCTCTCCTCCTCATTCTGCCTCTGGGGAAGAAATACGAAGACAAAGCACTTTAATGAAACTCACTTTGCCCAACAATGAACTCTTACTTTATGGCACACAGTTCAACATTTATCAACAAACTAGCATGTATACACACAGCATTGTCAAACACCGTGTTAATAGCAGTAATAAACAGTTGAAACATACTAGACTACTACAAAATTAAAACATTAAAATGTAAAATGTTTAAGGTGTGAAAATGACTATAAGAAAAAAACATTATTAGAACACATTGTTTCTACAAGCTACTGGTTCTTTGGTAAAATAGCAAAGTCTTCTGTGCTTGACTGACAGATGAACAAACCGGCTGTGCATTCTTCTGAGACTGCAGGCTTGTCTGAAGGCGTCTGATGAGG
This sequence comes from Nannoperca australis, assembly GCA_036023655.1. Lineage (NCBI taxonomy): Eukaryota > Metazoa > Chordata > Actinopteri > Centrarchiformes > Percichthyidae > Nannoperca > Nannoperca australis. The sequence continues at coordinate 26,741 of JAVQJD010099063.1, read as the reverse complement.
GGCAGGCCATTCCTGGATTGCCTCTTTAGCGTCCAGTAATTTAAGACCAGCTCCACGAACGCTTTCTTCTTCTGGACTGACACCTGGTTAAGAATAGTTTGTAACCTGAAGGAGCCAGGAAGACATGTATTAGAAGGATTCAGCCAGGGAGACATACCAACAACTTGCAGACCTCCAAAGTCACCGGCTGCTTACAAGCAGCTAGTGGTCACCTGTGGTTGTGATTTTGAGAGCAGAACTAAGCAGCCACAGAAACACTCGACTAAAACTCATTACACACTAAATGCAAAAGGCAAACAGCTACCAGTGTCACATGCTCAAATCCTGCAACAGCCATTGTTTGTCCATCAACAACCGTGTGTCCTATCAGTGTCCTTGAAAAGACAGCAAAGCCCTCCCTATACCAACACTCACTTACTCAACCACCAAGCATCAATGCCGTAAATGTAACTGAACATGCCATCCAAACTAACCAAATACTACACCTCCCATGATTCACACATCTCCTAAGTATACCTATGAGCAGGAAAGGTAGGCACAGTAGCAGCGGTTGCAGCTTCAGCTTCAGGTTCAGGCTCCGGCTTCTTGCTCTTCTTCTTGCCCTTTGACTGTAGTTTAGCAGCGCCTCTCCCTTTTTCCACTTTCTTACATAGTCCGTTTTTAGGTTTGGCATCATCATAGATTGTAAGAGGCCTCCTCACACACCCGTCAGGTGTGTGAGCTCCACAGTAGGCCGTCTTTTTCACAGAGAACGTGGGCGCTCCGGTTTCTGTTACGTCTTTGACTGGCTCCATTTTCATAAAGAGGCCAGCCTTTTGGGCACAGCTGACGTGGAAGGCGGTGTAGCAGTTGGCTTTGTGGCACTGGATGCACGCCCCAACGCCCTTCTCTTTGCAGAGGTAGCAGGTGAGCTTCCAGCGGGCTGGAGGGATGTGGTCGATGCCGTCGATGGGTTCGATGAAGGTGGTGTTGGAGAAGCCAACCTCAGGAATCCAGAGAGCACACACCACATGGCCCCAGCGGTCATCGTCTGTCTTTTTCACTGCTCCACCCTTGTTAGGACAAAGTAGGCAGTCTGCTGGTCGCGTGGGTAGCTGGAGGCAGTGTCTGCAAAGCCACTGGCCCTCGGGAATGTAGGGCACACCGTAACATTCCTGGTGCACGGCCACATTGCACATGTCACAAAACAGGATAGCGTTGCTGTTGTGACACTCTCCATCCACGCAGATGCAGCAGACGGCGTCCTCATCAATGGCAGCTTGCTTTTCGCTGCCTTGATCCAGGCTCTCCAGGTACAACTCTTTCTCAAAGCGATCAATGAGGAACTCAAAGACGTTGTAAGAGACCTGACTGACTCCTTCGCTTCTGCGCTTCTCGTTGACCAAATCCAGCCAGGCGTAATCCTCCTCGTCCATGTCGTACTCCGTTTCCTCATCCAGCTCTTCCTCTGTCTTCTCCGTGTATTTATAAAAGGCAGCTTGACGCTTCGGAACTGCTGGAAGATTATATTCCACTGTGCGAAATTTAGGCTCCGGAAGCTTTGGACCGGCATTAACACTGGCGTTATGTCCGCCACCCTCTCCGTGACCAGTGATGCCCAGCGCTGCGTTTCTCTTCTCCTGGTTGTTTTTTAGTCTGACTGACCTCAGGAGGACCTGCTGCTGTGGTTTCTCAGCATTCTCCTTATTGCTGGTGCACTCCATCATCTCCTGCACCATGGGGTCATCATCCGAGATCACGTCCAGCGTGTCATATATGCTGATCCGATGGACGCGGCCGTCGATATCAAACTCCACCATGCGCTGTGCCTGGGCGTAAGTCAAGATCTGCTTGTTGGGGGAAGGCTTGATGGGAGAAGGCGGCCTCTGCGGCACCGCGACCCGGTGCTGCCGAGCTTTCTTCTTCATCTTGACGCTCCGTGTTGCTGAGGAGACACAGAGTGGGTCTAAACAGTTAGAGATCTGCATGTATTTTATTGGGGTTAGTTAAATCCTTTTATTGAGGTAGCTGGTTTCATGGCTATCATGCTATCAAAATAACTTGCAAGTAAGATGACAAGTTATATAGACATGTTTGCAAGTAATAACATAACATTATATCCGTTTTACAATTACAAGCAATATGGTATTGAAATGTAATCCAATATCCTCTGGACCAAAACACAGAAAAATGTAACATTGTGTAATTTGATTGCATTATACTTTAATAACGTTACAGTTAGCCAGCTGATTAAGAGAGCAAAGCGGAAGGCGCAACTTTCACTGATGTGACTGCTCCAAACTAGTGTTGTGGGCTGTAATGTAGCAGCCAGCTGTGCGCTACAGCTTTGTCAATGAGCTGAGGCATTTAAATGCGGTGGGAGGCGCGGCCACACATGCCACTCTCAAAATGACTGGGCAGAGTTTGCACTTGCCCATTTGGTGCAGATATGCAATTGCCTCTCCACTAACGCCTCGCAGTCAAAGTGGCCAAGTTGCTAACAATAACATTAGCTAGCCAGCTAACTAGCAAGAGGGACTAGCCACCCCCTAAACGGAGCAAATGGCGTCAAACAGAACGAGAGCTCTTTAAAACGCCTCTTAATGCATACCTATTGTGTAAAGTGAACACACGCAGTTTTGCAGAGGCATTGTGTGCCTTTTCGGCGTCGCCGCATCAAGCAGAGAAAAGCTAAAGAAAACCAAAGCACATACCTCGGATTCACGAACAGCTTTGCTAGTTGAAGAAGACGGTAGCTAGCCAGCAGCCTTACAAAGCAATGGCGATAGGGCCTGCTAAGTGGCTCTAATTCCGTACACAATGTTCTCATCCAACGGGCGATACGGGGGTCTTGGAGTTACTAATAAAAAGAGAAAGAGGCCCGCTTGGTGCCTGTGAAGTCTCGATGTTAAATACTCCGGAGAACACAAGTATTTGCTTTGTGGACCATTCATAGGCTGGAGTCAGTCGCTAGCCACAGTCGACCAGGAGCAAATAGCAGCAACAGCGGCAGCACTACGAACGGCTCATCCCCCAACACAACAATGCGTTTCACCAGACAACTCCCACCCGTACGCACTACTCTACGTGTGACGCTGGAGGTCATGTTGGTGGTGAGTCGTAGATTTCGCACAAAAGCCCATCTGTCACACAATCAATGCATTGCCTTTTGTCAATCCTTACTAGCCATACACAGACAAAGCTCCAAACAAAGCGCGAATCAGGGCAGTAGCGCTGTCTGAGTGAAGATGAGACCTATCTCTGTGTTGGCTTTCCGAAACGGGGTGTTAAGTCACAACCAACGCGCATGACTTTCAGATCGGTATGTCTGTCTGTCATGGTCGGGGGCTATTGATTCAGCCTTTCTCCTCTAGTCGCTAGAGAACAGCCAGGACCCATGCAGAACAACAACAAACCACTGCTACGTGCCCCACCCTGGTGACCAGTTCGCCCCAGACGATATCCTGTAGGTCAAGAAACCCCGTCGGTTTAAAGCAGTAATAACGTAATAACGTGTTGTAGAGGCGAAACCGCATTCACTGTTTGTTCATGTTTTCAATCCAAGCTGACCATGAATGCAACACACACACAGCAGAAGTCATTTATAAACTGAGCAGTAATTATGTCGAAGTAACAACAGTGTTGACGATTTTTTTCCCTCCGTCTTTTTTCTTACAACACTTCTGTCTAACGAAGAGTCGCACTTCGGTTCTTTCCGAGTTACGTTCGGACCCGAAGTTATTAGTTCGGCTATTGGTTGACATGCACACCGAATCCACCAATAACTTTAAGCAACTATTCAAGAACAACATGTATGGTTTGGCGAAGAACAACACTGTATTATTATTATTTGTATTATTATTAGTAGTATTATTACAAGCTTACTTATATAGTGAAATTGATCTATAGGTTAACGTTACTATTAACACAATGTGTTTTCGCTTGTTATGTATAAAGCAACAAATCCCTGTAAGACCACTCAATCCGTAATTGTATTAATTATTAATTAGTCGCCAATAACTTATTTTAATGAGGGAAAAATCTAAGTGTTGTGACATTTTGCTTAAATATATTACCCCCTTTGCTATACTGAAGGCCCTGTGCCCGGTGACATCATTAAAACATGTTCCTTCCGTCCGACGCTGTGTGGAGCTGCTTCGGCCGAAGGTGAACTGCTAGCAAACCAGGAGACAAAAGCAACAAAGTGAACCCCCCTCCGGATCAATCAAATGTGTCATATTTAACTGTTTAGGAGCCGAAATCCAGTGATCACACCGACACACTTCACAGTAAGTACCCTGAGCACACGTACATGTCTGAGGAGGGTTTAATATGGTCAGGACGTCGTGGTGAGTGTCGGTCTGATTCGGATCCCGTGTGGTTCGTGTGTTGCCACGGCTGGGTTCTGCCTCGCCAGGTTAGCTAGTGTGTCCTGTGTGTGGCCTAGCTGGCAGCTAACCAGCTAGCTGTCGTGGTGTGGTCCGAAATTTACTAAACGTTTTCCCCAGGCCACTACAACGTTAATGGGAATAGTTGTAGAAGTTACATTGTCTTGCATATTTGTGCTACAAATCCATGGGACAGAAGTGTTGTACGTGTTTGTTGTTTTTGTGTGTTTATTAGCCTTGCGGCTAACCCAGTTAGCACCAGGATAGCCACCGTGGTGTTTACTGATGATGTAGCGTAACTGCCAACGTTTCATTTTAACGTTAATTATTTATTGGTAAGAGGGTCGCACGCGTTTCAAGATTTATGTTAGCCCTTGCTTGCTCAACGAGAGTAAGCCGGTATGTAGATCCCATTTACACGTTGGTGTATTATGTGAAGATGAAAGCTAGTCAACGGTGGCAATACTCTGCTGCCCCCTCGCATCTTCCTGACTAGCACTTGAGCCAAACCCGGAAAAACTGGCTGTCACTGTTAACTTAGGAAATGGCTTGACGCTACTTGTTTTTTTGGATGCGTACTTAAATGAAAATAGGTATTAATTATTAGGGATACAATGTTGGTCACATTCACGAGGCTAGATTTTTATGAATGAACGATTATTTTTTATGACTATTTATTAGAGATGCTACAAGTTAAACAGTATTTGGGTGAGCCTTGTGTACTTAAGCTAATGTTCTCAGAGCGTATGTCTTCATGTAGACGTACTGTATCTTGTGCAAAGTTAACCCTCTTGTAGGTCTTGTCTGTATGGTTTGCTCATGTATTGGAAAGATAAAACACTTTGTATTTGTCACTATTTCCCGCTACTTTTATGCTGTATGCACAACATGCTTGATCTTGATTGCATAGTAACACAATTCTTACTGACCTAAGGAAACTAATGGTGCATGGACTTAACATGCAGTGCAAAGTGCACCTGATCCAACAGCTGGGGGGTGTACTTGCAATCTGTACAGGGAGATTTATTAACAGAATACACAGCATATTAACCCAGTTACCAGTTTATTATGTATATCTAGAACTAATGCAGTCTAATACAACAGCCCTGCAATAAACATTGCTTTCATGAAGATTATAATGTTCTGTTTTTTGTTTAAACTGTGTAAGCGCTGTGGTGCTGTTTCTGTATTATTGAGAGACAAAACTGAATATTAGTACCTCTCTTGAACAGTTTCAACAAAAACAAATATAACCTTCATTAAGGTAGCGTGTATATTGCAGGGCTGTTGTCTAAAGCTACATTCATTTTTAGCTAGGTGAAACTAATAGCTAACTAGCAACTAAATGTAAATGCATTATGACTGGATCATAATTTTGACAGTGTTGGGTTATTTTCTAACCAGACACTACCCCATAGTTGATTTCAGTCATTAGTTCCTCAAATGTACTAATCTGTGCAATTGGCTGCTGAAGTGTTTTAGTGTGATGAAAAATCTATATACAAGGATCCACATTCACTATATTAAGTTGTGCATAGATATGCTGTACCATGAGGCAGTTATACATAATCAAATGTGATAAGAAAATATGTACTAGTATTAAAGAGCATACAGATAGTCTCAAAACTGAAAATTCGAAATTAACAGTATAAATACTGTGAATATATATCTAGTAAGCATCATCATAGTTCAAGTAAGTAGAACAATATTTGCATACGGTTTTAAAGGGCGGGGAGACAGTATTTAATTTGTGGGGATGAGTGCAGGCTATTATAATTCAGAAAGCTGACAGACTTGAGCAACAGTTCTGTGGACGAATCTTGGAGAGTTGTTACTGCTCTTGATGAATGATTGACATTTTGCAGGTGACTGCCTGCGTATGTAAGGTGCTGTTGGCCATGAAGGCGGATCTTCCAGAGGGCCTGAAGGCCAGGTTGAAACTACACATTTAAATACTGTGTTTGGGTGGCGCTGGTCAACTTGCAAATTCAAAAATTTGTATTATTACCACAAAGTTGCCTTAAAACGAAAATCTAAGTGGTCAATACGGCTAGTAAATCTGCACTTTTAAACTTGATTGTAGCTACTGCAGGAGTTGTGACTTTTGACGTCTTCAACACACCATTTGTTGATGCCAGACCTTGTATCAAGAGCCTGGTCAACCAGTTTTAGAAAATAAAAATGTCATGTTATGCAGTCTGTGTTATTGCAGAATACCCACTGTATATTACCTGTGGTTCGGGAGTCTTGTTATTTCTTAGGAATACCATTTAATAAATGTCTCTCTCCCTCTCTGTAGGTTGTGTGTGCAGAGGTGGAACTACTTCAGTCATAAATGGAGAAGGACAAGCAGGCACCCTGTGACCCAGACAGCCACACACTCATTACAACACCTGCTTGAGAGCTGCAGTATCGATGACTACATCTGAAAACACTGATTACGTTTGACAACGCAGACCTGACTATTCTACAGAAACCCTTGGGCTGCTGCCATGGATGGGGAGGAGGAGGTGGTCTCTCACATTAGTGAGGATATGGTCAGTGAACCTAATGGGTCTATAGAAAGTAAAAGAAGAGAGGCAAAAGGGACCTGCTTGAAAATTGAGGGCCAGGAGGGCTACGTGTTCAAATCCTACAGCATTAACCCCCATGACGCTGCGGATGAAAAGTCACCTGCTTGCTCCTCATTAACACTGGATAAAGACTCTCCCCCTTCTTTTGATGCATCTTCTCAGGGTGAAAAACAGTTGGAGTCCGACCAAGCAAGTGAGACGGATCCAGCTTCTCCCACTCTGTCAAACAAATGCCTAAACACTGATACCGAGGGGAATACGGAGAACGAACAGTATGAAAATGGTAATGAAGCAAGTCATTATATCAAAGAGGAGACTGGGGATGCGAATGGAATGGAAGAGGAAACCCAGGATGATGAAAGGCTAGCATTTGGCAGCTCAATTGGCCCTTTTGTAACTAGAGATGGTGATGAGTATAGTAATTTACTAAGTGGATACACAAGCACCCTTTATGATGTTGCCATGGATGCTGTCACTCAGAGCCTTTTGTCATCTATAAGGAGTAATACCAACCCAAGGAAGAAATCTCCTGCGTGGAATCATTTCTGCATATCTCCACGAGACAGTACCAAAGCAATCTGTTTATACTGCATGAAAGAGTTTAGTCGGGGTAAGAATGAGAAAGACCTCAGTACAAGTTGTTTAATGAGGCACGTGCGAAGGGCTCACCCCACTGTGCTTTTACAAGACGGAGCAGACGCATCCTCAAATAATCTGACTAGCTCTCCTGCCTCATCTCTGATACCTCCCTCCCCAAACTCACCAAAAAACGGAGACTTGATAAATAGCGTGACTTCTTCTGCCTCAAAGAACACTTCACCGTCCACCTCCTCAGCTGACAATTCAGATCTGTCATCCAAAGAAGTGTTACCCAAAGTTGAACCAAAATTAGAACCGTATGCTGACACTATTTGCAGCACGCTCTCATCCTCACATTCCAATGACAACAACCTTGAAGACATGTCAGACGGTGGGCCTGAGCGCCTTCCCGGGACCCCTAAAAGTTCGAGTTCTCGTCGTAGATCAGCTGTATGGAAACACTTCTACCTGTCGCCTGCTGACAATTCCAAAGCAGTATGTATCCATTGCATGAATGAATTCAGTAGGGGTAAAAATGGGAAGGATCTAGGGACAAGCTGTCTTATTCGTCATATGTGGAGGGCCCACAAAGAGGTTGTCATTGAGGAAAATGGACAGGGCAATCACATTCCCCCACCCTATACAAACCCGCCCTCACTGTTGTCCCGCACACAACTACACGATCCACTGGAATTAAAGAAAGAATCGCCCCTTCTTCCATCTTCACCTGAAACCATATCAGATGAATTACCCCAAAGCATGGAGGAAAGCATGGATATAAAAGAGGAAGCTGACGAGGTGATGCATCTCTCGGAGTCTTCTCTAAATCTCTCCTTCAAAACTCAGGGAGAGGATACACCCCTAACTTCCTCACCTTGCGACCTCTCTGAGGGCCCCAGTCTCAATCAGGATCATTCCGTTTTCCAGCAAAACAAGAAGATCATGAAACGGGTGAAATCTGAAGTGTGGCACCATTTCATAGTGTCACCAGTTGACCAGTTAAAAGCACTGTGCCGTTACTGTCCATGCGTCATAAGCCGGGGAAAACGGGGGGACTTTGGTACAAGTTGTCTGATGAGGCATCTTATGAGACGCCACCCAGACGTCCTCAAAAACCAAAAAAGCACAGATGAGAAGGACTCTTCCCCTCATCCTTATACCAATCTCACTGCAACGGACGCAGTTTCAACCAAAGAAACTGAGAGCCATGCCAGTGAGAAAAAGCCACAAACCCTGCCTGTTTTCAGTAAAAAGACGTCAAAACTGTGGAACCATTTCTCCATTTCACCTGCTGACCCCACAAAGGTGATTTGTTTGCACTGTAGTCGCACAATTAGCAGAGGCAAAAAGACTACAAACCTTGGCACAAGCTGCCTCTTCAGGCACATGCAGAGGTTTCATGGACATGTTCTTGAAAGTAACAAAACTATCTCAGGTGATGTGCCGTCTGCTGAAATTCATGTTAAACAAGAGCTCATGGACACAGCTGTTTATCAAATGGAACAGAACCATGAGCGGTTTGATGAAGACCACCCGGTTGCCAAAAAAATCACCAAACTTATCGCAGAAATGCTCGCACTGGATCTTCAGCCATCAGCTATGGTGGAGAATGCTGGACTGAACAGACTACTAGAGTACCTCCAGCCTCAGTATTCTCTACCACCATCTTCATACTTTACCAGCACTGCCATACCAGATATGTACGAAAGGGTGAAGGATGTTGTGCTGACCCTCCTGAAAGAGGCTGAAGGTGGTGTTGTCCACTTCACAACTAGTATTTGGGTCAGTAGCCAGACAAGGGAATACCTGACCCTTACTGCCCACTGGGCGACATATGAGTCAAGTGTCAGACCCCAGGGTCAGGACTTTCACTGCTCCGCTCTCCTAAGTGTCTCACAAATAGACTGTGATCATGATATGCATGACATCCCAAAGCAGCTTGAGTATCTGTGGGATTCTTGGATCACATCATCAGGACTGAAAAAGGGGTTCACTGTAACTGATAACAACACCATCAGAAACACCTTGGAAGACCACGGACATGTCACCATGCAGTGTTTTGGACACACTATAGACCTCATTGTTAGCGAAGCCATAAAGAGCCAGAGAATGGTTCAGAACCTTCTGAGCATTGCACGAAAGATCTGTGAACGTGTGCACCGCTCAGCAAAGGCCAAGGAGAAGCTGGCTGAGCTCCAGAGGGCCCACCAGCTGCCAGAGAACCAACTGATTCAGGATGTCCCTTCCAAGTGGAGGACCTCCTTTTTCATGCTCGAGCGGCTGGTGGAACAGAAGAAAGCCATCGACGAGATGTCGATCGAGTGCAATTTCAGGGAAATGATCAGCTGCGATCAGTGGGAGGTGATGCTGTCGGTCTGCAATGCACTGAAACCTTTTGAAGTCGCCTTCAGGGAGATGAGCAACCGCACTGCCACTCTTGGACAAGTGATACCACTCATTCACATCCTCAACAGAAAGATAGACCTGCTGTTTGATGAAACCGTGGGCATAGATACCATGCTCAAGTCTCTAAAGGAAGCCATGGTGAGCAGAATGTCCGCAACTCTGCACGACCCGCGATACACCTGGGCGACCATGCTGGACCCACGATACAAGACGTCGTTGTTCACAGAGGAAGAAGCCGAGCAATGTAAACAAGATCTAATCCGGGAGCTGGAGTCCTCATCTACCTCAGTGGCAGTTAAGCCTCCGCTGCCCAATGGCTGCAATGAGGCCCCCGTTTCATCCAACACCTCCCATTCAAACAAGGACAACCTCTGGTCTCTAATGGCTGACATCCGACAAAAGATAAAACACGAGGAGAAGCCAAAGTCCTCAGAGCTGGCAGTGCTGGAGTACCTTGAGGAAGACATACTTGATCAAAGCTGTGACCCCCTCGACTATTGGAACCTGAAAAAGTTCCTGTGGCCCGATCTTGCCAAAGTAGCTGCCCGTTACGTGGGCTGCCCTCCCAACATTGTCCCAGCAGAGACACTGTTTAGCACAGCTAGTGTCAACTGTGCCCTAAATCAACCCAGGCCTTTACTGGAAAACATGGAGGGTCTGCTGTTCCTCAAGGTCAACCTCCCTTTCATTTATTTTCAGTACTGATTATTGTTGAGCATTAACTTTCAAACCCTTTATCAAGGACCAAGTTGCATAGCTGTGAAATGGGGGTTTTCTGTTGGGCAAAATGTAAAATATCAATTTATACATGAATCTCAATGCAAAGGCCAGATTTGGAGGTTTTATTGTATTCTGTGTACTACTGTTTAAACACTTTGGAGCTGTTGTGAAAAGTCTCAGTCAAAAGTGTATCAGGGAGGGAGGGTTTTTCTAGCTGTAGGGGTTGGTGATAATGTGTTTGCTTGTAAGTCGATGTTTTTGTTTACTGTGTCTACTCTCTCCTTGTGCCTTATCCAAAACTACTTCAGGTCAAAATGCTGTAAATATTTTGTTAAATTGCGCAGATCACGTCAGGATGCTTTTTTGATTCTTTTGTATTAGATGCAGAGTTTTCTGAAGGAAAACATGGCCCAAAAATAAATGCTGTGACTGAGAGATGTTTTAAGTTAATGTTATTTAATTTTCATTGTGACTTTGTGGCTCATGGTACTGTCATTTAGAAATAGACTTTTTTTTTTTTTTTTTTTACTTGCTGAAATGTTTTTAATAAGATCATGTATAATATTGCTGTATTTTCAGAATAAGCAGTTTGTTTGGAATATACAATTTGTCTCTTAAGCACAATTTAAGTTTATGTCCAGGGGATTAAATTATGGGTTTATTATTGAGTAAAACAATGTACTGTACATTTTTATATTAAATTACTTCTGAACCTAATCTGATAAATGTTTTAGCATTGAGACTGGAACCATGCAAATTTTGTGGTCATTTGTAAATAAAGGTTTTCCTTATGCAATATTGCAGAGGTTTCTTTTTTTTTTTTTTTATCAATTACAGATGTCTTTTAATGTTAAAACCATGGAGTTTATCCATTAGTCCAATTCAGGAGACCAGTTTCTTCAACTCAGTTTCAGCCGTATTCATCGATAACGTATACAAATTACATCCTGAGGTAAGGAAAAGAAAACTGTAGAAGGTAAAATTGTCTGCAATGAGACATTTGTCCTTGCTATTCATGGGAAACGTAATGCATTACACATCAGCATGATAATAGAGAATTTTAACCGGTATTACACGAAAAGATGTATGACAGTTCACATATTTATCCACATAGGTCGCACATGACAGCGGTTGATCTGTGGTGCAATGTGACCAATGACTGATGCGTTCTTCTTTTCCTACCAGTCCAACCCATTTCGACCTTTGAGAACACTCGTTTTGTTCGCCTTTGGTCTTTTTCACTTGGTCCCTAAGAAAACATAACTCGTTAATCCAAATCCATCGTTCCTGTTAAAGTCAGCCGTTTTGTTGCCCCGCTGCAGTCTTTCTCTCCATCAGCACAGTTTTTCTCTCTAATCGCACACTGACGGGAGGGAAGTGAAACCAGTTGAAGGCAATGTTGGTGTAACCTTCTATGAAGGCCAGAGGCCGATGAGTGTCCTGGAGTAGCTGTATCTTGGTGACATTAGCCTCCATCAGAAGGTGCGAGTACAGTTTGATCTCAGGACTCGTCAGGCTCAGGTCCTCACGTTTGTCATATCTGTTAAAACATATATATAAGTGATGGCATTACAAAAGTGATAATATTGGGTTCACTGTTTTTGACAAATTGTAATTCAAAACAATGAAACCTACACTAACCTCCATCTTCTGTTCTGCTCCAAGAAGCGAGAAACTCCAGTTTCAGCAGCATACGTGTCAATATGAACAAAGACATCTGAGGGAACAAAGGCATTCATGTATGTTTTCAAGGATAGATTATAATAGTATACAGTATTTTGTATAATTGAAGATGTAAAAAAGCCAGGATCCTTTTGTCTTATGCACGATTAACATTTAGATCATCATACTAACACGGTTCGCATACATTTAGATTAGCTGACACACTTACACAACATAGATAAAATGTAACTAACAGGCAATCTAAGAAGTACTCCCATAATTGCATACTCCACGCACATATGAACAGTTTTTTCACATTGTTTAAATTATAAATAAGTACTGACCTATTAGCTGTTGTTAAAATAAATTGTTTTGATTTATTTTACAAGAAATATGCAAATTAAAATGTGCTAAAAGTGATTCCAACCTGCAGTGTCTGGCAACAGCCTGTGTAGTTCTTGCAGTCCTCGGCCGCCTGGGTAGTTGTGGTGGGAAACATAAAGACAAATACTAGAGTACGCTGCATTGGTCAACAGCTGGCCAACCACGACCGCAGAACCCAGTTTATACATCCAGGACTTCTGGTAGTTGCACAAACTAAAGCAGAAAAATTAGAAAGTGAGCGACAGATTTTGCATTGGCTCATATAAAAGAGCAGCTGCCATACTGTTGACACAAGACGTCTTCCTTATCATGGTAGATATCAATATCTGGAGAATAGCTGCTCTGAATCTATTTTAAGAGCGAGAAATAATCAACATCCACCAGTCAACCTTCTCCCCTTCTAAGTGATTGCTGTACTTTGATGTCCTATTTGTCTTATAAAGCAATGAGAGTGTCTGGTTTGTGTCATATATTTGAATGTAAGCACTTGTTTCGACTTACATGAAAGAACAGCCTCGCGCAGCTACCAAGCTGAGCACAGGGAACGTGTATATGATGAAGCGCATCTCCTTGTGGGGCAGCAGTGAGTACATGAGGATGAAGCCCACGGTGGGTAGGAGCAGCAGCCTCGCCCGCCTGTCAAGGAGGCCAAGGGGGACGAAGAGCAGCGTGCAGCCCAGGGCACGGGGCAGGGCAGAGTAAAAGTACCACAGAAAGGGAGAGGTTTACTGGGGAGAAGCGAGTCAAGGAGATCTGGCGGGGTGGGGTGGAGATCATCCATCACAATTTTCAGTAATAAAAGTAAATAAAATGTAAATGCACAAGCGATATTTAAACATAAATGGGAGTGTACTGGAGTAATAGAAAGGATATTCCCCAGTTGGAACTTTTGTTGAGAATTGTGTTGTACCACAAAACCTGACCTTCAGGCCACAAAAACCTCCCCCAAAAGAAGGTGTCAATGGCGACCGTCAGGGCTGTTAAAGACAAAGGGAATCAAAACCTGTTTGGACAGCAGGAGCCATTTATTGTTTTAGAGTATGTACTAGTGGTATACTGTGCATTCACTACTCACCCAGTGACAAGATCCCAGCAGGAACAGCATGGTAAAGCAGCTGCAGAACTCCCAGCTTCCTGCTAAACAGGGAAATCAGTAACATGAGGCCCAAGAAGAGGCAGAGCTCCGACCGGAACACAGTGATGACCAAAGCAGAAAGGCTGATGAACCGGCCGTATTTCTGAGCCATCCAAGATGTGAATGCTACCAGAACTGGGAATAAAAACATACTGTCGTCAAGTTACTTGTAGATTCACTCACTCATTCAGGAAAACATGATCATTATTACCAATTGGTCTTACCTATTGGCAGTGCAAACACATTAGGGAGCGTCCTGGTGCTGTAGAACATGAGGTGAAACTGAGAGGCGCATGTCAGACAGAAGAGGCTTGCAACTGTGGAGCCAAACTGCCTCCTCACCTCCCTCTGCATGTGCCACAGCGCACCAATAACACACACTCCCAGGGAAGCTCGGACTGGACAGAACACAGCAAGAGAGCGCATTTGTTTAAAACCAAAAGAAGCAACCTTGCTTTTAACATTTCAGTGGATCGGAAAGTACCAATTAGTGGGGTATTAGTGATTTACCTGTCAGCTGTGTGTAGAATTTTGGTGCATCCAGCAGAGAGGACAGAAACACAACGGGGGAGCAGAGTGTGGAGAGAAACAGGGGGCCGAGGAAAGTCCGTGGTACCACGCCAGGGAACTCATGATGGTCATACTGAAAGACAGGACACGGTCTGGTCTCAACAACATGTTGACAAATAAATCTCATCTCAAGGTTTATTTAGTAGCTGATCTAGATCTCTTAATCATATCACATGGTCTTCATCAGCAGATTGAGTTTTCCTATTTGTCATGGAACTGTAGATGTTAAGATTTCTAAGGCAAACTCCATCTTCTGATGAAGAGCAAAAGCTCCAGAACAGCTACTAAATGGGTCTTGAGCGGAGATTGTTTTGTCAGCTGTATTGTCAATTCATTTGCTATTGTGCAGACACTGATAATAAATACCTATGTTTTCGAGAACAAATACAGGTATAAGATTATATGACTTAATATTAATGGTTCTGTAGGATTTGGGGCTATACAAATACATTTGACACCTTTTTATGTAATTTGTCTTCTTAAGATAATACATTTACATTTTACATTTACAAAGCGACTTCCAAAATAAGAGCTTTACATAATACAGTAATTATGTATAATATTTTTGGAAGCCATAAGATTAAATTTTTTTAACTCAGCAGGAATAAGTCAGCATTCATTTCTCTGACTACACTGCTACAGTACAAGCTTCCTCATATATTTTTTTTATCTTACTTATAGCTTTATATTGCATTATGCATGCATATACAAAATATCCATTACGTTGTCTGTATAGTTTGTGTATTCACAAATGTTTGATTTAAAAATGACAATTATTTTATTCACTGGTGCTGTGGATAGTTAGCATAGCATTTTAGCACATCTAGTTAATACCTGCATCTATAACACCTGCTTACCTTGTCAAACTTAAGTCTGTGATATAGAATGTCGTGCGCCGCTTGTAAATTAAAGCTCTCCTCAACTTTAGTGAACGGGCAAATTAATAAATGCAAGAGAGCCACAGTTATCAATAAAAACAGCAGTGGCAGCCCAAAAACATTCCTTTTTTCCGCCATGACAGCTGAAAGATGTTATCACTTCCGGTTAAGACAGGACGCGAACCCCAACACATGTTTTCATGTCGATATAAAATAAAACATTATTTTTCTAGTAATGGGATAACGATATTGTTTAGATTTTTTATCAAATACTTCACACAAAATGAAAAACAAAATTATAAAAAATTCTACGATTAGATTTCTTGAATTTTCCACGTGAGGACGGAGCTCGTTGTCCCGCGCGTGGCGGCTTGTGATTGGTTGTACATTTGATTGACAGGCATTGTAGCAAATCAGCACAAGCCACAATTCAACCAAGAGGCTGACGCGGAAATCTAAGACTGCATCGTTTTTTTTCTACACCCGGCATGTAAATACTACTTTGTTGCGCTTTGCATAGATAGCGCTAACTTAGATTTAATGTTATGAACAGCTCATTTAAGGCTGTCCGAAACGCTTGCTAGTGGCTGGAGCGTGTGCCCTGATATGAAACTGTCTGAATTGATCGGCTGAGATGCTGTCCACCGGTCCAGAGCTGTTGCTAATGCGGCTATTGTCTTGTGTAACTCTTGTTTTACTTTTTCAAGTCACCGACGCAAAGAATGATTTAAAGAGCGCCTGTTCTACCTGTCGGCAAATTACTGATAATTTCAACAAGGTAGGAGAACGTTTCTAAACCACTCATTTGTGTTGTGTTGTTCATTTTATTGAGATCTTCCTCTTAATATTGTGTATGTTTACTGCTACCTTAAATAGTGCCAAATGTCTAACTTCTTCCAGACCCTTGCCCTTTCCTTCTTTGCAAACCATGGACCCTATGTTTGTATTTTAGGGCTTTGACAGAACGGCAAAGCAGAACTTTGGCGGAGGCAACACAGCCTGGGAGGAGAGAAAACTGTCTAAGTATGAGACAAGGTGAGACGGTGCATCCTGTCCTGTCCACTCTGCAGGTCACCCTGCCACAGAGCTGTGTTTGCTTTGCACCGGAGCTGCAGGCCGCTGTACTTGGCACAAGGAGCGTCTCAACGTTTTAGATAAGCAATATGCATTTGAATCTCTATCTGACTGTGCCCAAGTGTATCTGGTAGTTGTAGGGTGTTAATTCCCCACTCTGGCAAGGCCTACCTGAAGTAACAGTTTGTTTTCAATCTTTAAGTGACTTCCATGCCGCAACACTTCCATTTTTATCACAGTTTATCTGGTGGCGTATACTCATTTCTACCTCTTCCCTCGTTTAAACTCGATGTTGTGTGTCTTTCCCACGCTCCCTCTACAGCGAGATTCGTCTGATGGAGATCGTGGAGGGCCTCTGTGAAAGTAGCAGCTTTGAGTGCAACCGCATGCTGGAGGAGCACGAAGAGCGTTTTGAAACTTGGTGGTTCAAGCGGTGGGTGTTGGTTAATGCAAATATTGTGAACGTTCAACACCGGTATGGTCAGCCAGTGATTAGGCGCTCTGTCAGAGGCGTCACCTGCAGAGTCATTTGTGTGTGAAAAGACAAATGTGTTAAACCTCATCTCTTCCTGTTTTGTTTCCTGTTGCAATGCAGGAAAACGAAACATCCTGATCTGCATAAATGGTTCTGCGTTGAAACCGTCAAAGTGTGCTGTCCAACGGGAACATTTGGACCGGACTGCAATGGTGAGGAAAGTCCTTAGTGTGCACATCGGTTCTGTGTCTGGCATCTATATATAATGTAGTTTTAAAAAAGAATGTCTTTTAAACAAATAACCACAGGAACCTGTGGCAGCTCAGAGTTATAGTGGTTAAATGTTTTTGTGTTTGTGCTGTCGTCCTGAAGCCTGCGTGGGGGGCTCGGACAGACCTTGTCATGGAAACGGAATGTGTGACGGCGACGGGACCCGCGGTGGCAACGGGAAGTGCAGCTGTGATCACGGGTACAAGGGGGACTTCTGCCTGGACTGCATCGACGGCTACTTCAACGAAGTGAGGAACGACACCTTCTCTCTGTGCACAGGTACACGTCGGCAGGCAGGAGCGGAACAAGCAGCTGCTGTTGCACCACCAGCTTTTTTTCTTTCAAATCTGTCGTGATTCTGAATTCCGGCTCCTCTTTCGCCCACAGAGTGCCACTCCTCCTGCACAACCTGCACCGGAGCAACCAATCAGGACTGTGATGTGTGCAAGGAAGGCTGGGAGGAGGATGATCAGGAAGCTTGTGTTGGTAAGAATGAAAAAGTCTCCATGTAGTAATTTAAGTGTTACGGGGCGGGCAAAGCTAAAACTGGCTTTAAATGTCAAAAGATGTCTTTTTAAATCCGTGGAATTTGCCGTACTCTTAGAGTTAAACATAACTAAAACTGATCTCCATAATAATAATAATAATATCATTGCCAGCACAGCAATATTTTTTCATTCTGATGTGGTAGAAGGAATGAAGAATGAAAAAGGACATTATGCTCCGTACAGAGTAAATCTAACTGCAGTCCATCGTGTTACAGATGTAAATGAGTGCTCCGAAGACGCCTCCCCGTGTACAGAGGATGAATACTGCCTTAACACGGAAGGCTCCTACTCCTGCAAGGGTAAGAAGAGATATGTCATAGGTGTCAAGTTATCACTCTGTAAGCTTTGGACACCACAGTAGGTATACTTCAATCGCATACAGTATAAAATGCCCAATTCCAATGTTGCATTTAAAAATGTGTACTTTGGTTGGGGGGGGGGGGGGGGGATTTAACCTTGGTGTGCTGAACAAGTCTCGTGACTGCAGGGGCCGTGAACTCAAGATGCTAAATGCGTAATGATATTTCACAGTACAGCTGTCAAACAGGGGGATTATTTAATTTCACTTCACTGAATGACTTTCTGAGGTACTCATCTAATAGAAAGTTGTTGTTTTGTGTGTGTCTTTGTCCTTCACAGCCTGTGACAAAGTGTGCTCCGGCTGCACTGAAGCCGGTCCTGATAAGTGCCAGGCTTGTGCCAACGGGTACCAAGACACAGAGGGCACCTGCACAGGTATGATGGCAATAGTTCACTATTTAGGAGGATTTCACTCCTTTTGTGGTGTATATACATTTTAGAAGCCTTTGTGAGCTAAGGGTCAGTATTTTTAAAAAACAAATTTAATTTAAATTGCTATAAAACCTTTGTAGATATAAGACAACATATTTTTGCATTGGTGTTCTTTCTTGAGAAAATCTGTATTGGTGCACAAAAGTCCTTAATCAGAATTCTATATAAATTAAACTTATGTCTTGGAGAATGCACAGTCCAAAAGAGTAGCTTCAATATTGAAGAGAATAAGAGATATAACTCTGATGTTATTCATTATCTTTACTATGTCAACTAACGCCATGAAAAGATCAACAACTGTTGAAGCGTCTCTTTACAGCCTGTGGCTTTCAGCCCATTTGTTCCTGCTGAAGGTGGAAGTCTATATAACGGATCTTAAATGTATAGCTGTATTTAATTAACATGGTTAAGTAATAACAGCAGAGAGCTGTTAGTTTATAGCAAACTTTACTCAAAGAATAGTACATAGGGCTTTTTAGTGGGACTATTTTCAGCTGTGGATTAATGGATTTATACGTGTTACTCAGTATTTAAGGCACCAGGACAGTTAGTGTGTACAAACCAAAATAAACTGCACTGCCTCTCCCTTTTGCTCCTTTAAATGTATAACATTTTTTTAACATTGACTTTGTTACACATACATTTCACCACTCTCTGGCGATGAATGCGTTTCTGTCGGGGGTGACATCATCAGAAGAGAAAGCGTGGTGTATCAGTGTTGCCTTGTGTTTTTCAGATGTCGACGAGTGTTCCCAGACGGAGTCCGCATGCACTGACGAGCACCAGGAGTGTGTCAACACAAAAGGCAGCTATGCGTGCATCTGCTCGAGTGGCTACGAGGAGCAAGATGGCAAGTGTGTCCAAACTCTACAGCCAGGTGAGGATTAGAGTTCGTTTAAGGATTGGTTTCAGGTGATTCCTGCTCAACAGGTTCTATAAAACCTTTAGCATGATCCTTTTTGTTAATTTTTTTATTCACAGTAGTGAAAAGACACTGTAGTTATAAAAGCTTTTATATTCATATATATAAATATATATTTCTTGACCAGAAAGTTTACATTGTCTACTACAGCCTATGAAACAAACTAAAACAAAATTGTATGATTTTACAAATACCTAAAATATAGCTGTTCTCCATTACTGTTAACTTATTAGCTTTTTTAAGAGTAAAGTTCAAGCACAAGGTACCTAAATCAAACATTTCCAGACTCTCAAAGCCTTTATCATTACACTAAATTGTTACTATTAATGCCAGCAGACAACAAAATATATTTTTTAAATTAAAAAACTAAACAATTTTCGGTTTACATGAGTGACTGTGTAGATGAAACACCAGATTATGTTTAAAATCAAGCATTTTTTTTATCAAATTCAAATCTTTTGAACATATTCCTAACCTTGAAAACATAACCGTTAAAATTAAGCATTTACCAAACTTTCAAGACTTTGTACGATTCTTGTTGTTATTATTTATTCATGCGTTTATTCTCATCAGAAAAAGAGGAGTCAGAAGAATCCGAGACGACCACAAGTCCACGCGGGGAGCTTTGACGTAAAAACCGGGACCAAATAAAAAAAGAACAGTTGGAGTTTCTGCACATCTGAAGCCTCTCATTTTTAAATTGTCGACTACATGCACTTAAGATACCAGCTGCACTTAGAACCAACAAAAACTGCCAAAACAGTGTTTTCCAGATGTGGATCATGGATTAAAGGACAAAAAAAAGAGACATTTTATGCTCTCAGTATGCTGGTCATTGTTGCTTTTCTCCGGTGTGCTCCAACTACCACTTGTTGTCTTTATTTGTTGTATGGTTTTAAAATCGAAGGTGTTTCAATAAAGGTGAATTATGCTGAATTTAAGATAAACCCATGTCAACAAAATGTGTATTCTTTCTTTTTTGTACAATGTCTTTTTTATTTTATTTTTTTATTCTTGAGCAAATCTAGTGCAGTGGATTAAATCAGCAGGTGGAAGTCAGATCACAGGATGTGTTGCAGTGATCATAGATGACCACACGGTGTCAGTCTGGCCCTATGAAATATGGACGCCCACCACTGTGTTCAGATGAGATGCTTTACTTGAATTGGTCTACAAAGTGCATCTCACTGTTTTTGCCTCATACCTCCTCATGTCTCATAGCCACTTTGATGCGTGACCAGATTTGAGTGTGTTTTACAGGAAATCACGCTGTGTATTCTACATCTTCATACCTACGTGTTCTATATTCCACACACACAACATTAACCTGTGTGGCCTGGACTTCACAAAGCCATTCTATCACACGACATGTTCTTTTGAAAGTCAGCAGTACCGTCACCACTCAGGTGTTGGGATACCTTTCGTGAACCCCTTCCTCTGGCCCCCGTTTGGATCAAAGCATATTTTTTTCTAACTGGAGTCTCACTTTGCAATAAGGCTTCTTGTGGGATGACGTCAGCTGTTTTGACTTGACAGTGTTGCCGAGGTGGAGGAGCAGCCGGTTGAGACCTGTCGGGGCTCGTAGTGAGGCAGCAGAGATGCCACAGCCACCCCTCCATTTTTCACTCCTGGATGTTAACTCCAGTATATGGAAAGGTTTTATCAGGGAGGATGGGAAAAGGTTCCTATAATTCTTTTCTTGGAACTGTGTGTAAGCACATTGCGAGCACACTGTAATACAATACTTATTCGGATTCAGAGTTTCTTTCCCAAATGTACAGTGTTATCAATTTGCTGGTACAGATGTAAAACCCAGGATTGAATAACAATCTTGACAGAATCTAGGCCCAATAAATCACATTAGCTCACCCCCCTCACAACCTCCACTTTCAGTAATATATATTTTTGTCGAGCACATGTACAAAAGCAACATGTTCATCAAACCATGCATTTAAAACATCGAGAAAGGTTTAACAAAAGCAGGATAACTTGTAATAGTTTATTTTTGGGAAATGCACTTGTTGGCTCCCTGTGGAGAGTTAAATGAGAAGACTGATACCACCGTCATGTCCTATGGTAAATATAAAGCTAGCTGGTAAAACAAAACAACAGAGCCAAAGCAGCACAATAAACAAAAGTAAAGCTCTATTGGTCACTTGTAAAATTCATGGAACATCAGTGGCTTAAGGGCGAAAGTGTTTGTCTTTATGACAGGGCAAGATGAGAACCCAAACAGTGGAGATGGCCAGGGAGAGTAATAGCATGAGTCAGCATACTGACTAATACTTGAGTCAGTTTACCCACTGTTGATGCTACAGCACCCAAGAGAGGAGAGGTATTTGATACGATGCTTCATCGCTTGGAAACGAGATAGACTCCACTTTCACCACCTCGGTGACAGAACGACTCAACCAGGAAAGTTTGTGATCATGTCGCTGCAGGCTGATGCTGAGTGACTGGGTACCATGAGTAATCACTACAGCTTCACCTGGCTTTTTCTTCACTCAAGGGCTTTTCTCATTTGCTACACACCCAAACAGCGCAGCAGCAGAGATCTTGTGATTCAAGGTGGACTACTCCGCCCGTCTTATCAGCCTAAACCGCAAAGTGGAGCTGAAACAGAGTGTTATGTTCCATCTAGAGATGTAGATTAGCTCTGTATCTTCAGTCAGGTGTGTTAGAGTTTTTTGGGGCATTTTAAATTCAGTGATGGATAAAAACTTATTGGAAAGTTCCGTGATTTTTCAACCATGACTTTATATTCTAGTGTGGCATTTAAAAAACAAAAGATTTGGCATTTGATTGTGAGCAACCCAAATGTTCCCAGCACTTACAAAATGGAAACAGACACTTGAGGCTAGAGAAACTCAGTGAGCAGGCAGGTCACTGAGTATAATCTTCAGTATATTGAACCTGTGACCTTTCTGGGACAGCTCTTCTAACCACTGGGCTTGCCTGCTGTTGCACTTAGCGTATTGTTTATTCCACATGCCGGCCTCCCCTTTCGTGCGGCGTAGTGAATCCCTGGTTGGTTTCTGTAAAATGTGCACCAAGAAGTGCATGGCGTTTGTGTGTCTGCACACGCACAGCCTTGCACCATGCACGTTTATACACACTGGAGCAGAACGTGCACGGATACTCTGTGGTTGGAGGGGCACCCTGCTCTTTTCTCTCGACTTTGTGGTGGTGGTTTTCTTTTGCCAGTAAACCTCAGCTGTGGAGCACATGGTCCAGCTGTAGCAGGGTGACTATGAGGACACTGACAGGGTTACAGAGGAGACCCAGGAGCATGCAGAGCAAGAAAATGCACTGACACTGTGCTGATAGCACTGTAATCTCCTCCTTTCTGAAATGTTTTTTATTTTAGCAGGTCAGGACACCCTGCCCTCGTCTCCCTACTATCAAATTGTCACTGTGATTCTCCTCCTCATCCTCATTCATCTGTGGTTAAATCTCAGGGCTGCTGTATCCCGAAGCTATCCTTAGACAACAATTCTCTTTGTTCGATTGCAAGGCAGTGGGACAGAGATAATCATAGTGCTGAGGTACGCGGAGGGAAACTGCACGCTAAACTAGAAGCCAGATGTGGCACCATGTGCTTTTGTTCAGCTGTCAGTGGCCTGCACCGCCTCTGATGTCAGGCACTCCTTAAACCTGCTGCCCTCTCTGATGGGGTTGTGTCTGCCTTCCTTTCACCCAGCTGGACGTTCAAACGCCAACAATTAAGCCACACAAATTGGAAACTCTGCAGAGCAGTCCCAAGTGGATCTCAAATATAGATCCTCATGGTGCTGTTTGGGAACTGTCCCTTTCAGGGCACTGCGAAGGAGATGCAGGGAGCCTCAGTAAATGAACTGACACCAGCACTCCAGCTCCAATGTGCTTTCTAAAACACAAACTTTGGTGGAAAGTAAAAGCATTAGATGGAGGACAGAGGAGCAGCTGGGGCTGCATGTGTAGCTATATATCTGCTTGGCTGAGGTTAAGGAGCGGAAATTGGACATTTGTGTTGTGTGCAAAAGAGATATAACCCACTGACTTGAAGTCTGTGTGACCCATAAAACACAGATGAACCCAATGCTGGATTTCACCTTTCTTTTCTGATGTAGTTTGTATCTGAGGATACAAACAAGAAAGCATATGCCCGTTTCATATCTAAAAGGCTGCAGATGAATTCAGGTCCAGGCCTGTGTCCAAGTGTGGGATCAGGAATCTTTATCTCCATACGAGACATTTTCTAGTTTTCCTGGTGATATCGTTCAGATAAGCGACACGGTGGTTTACTTCTTTAAAAGGCCACAATATATTTTCAGTTAGCGTATTGGAGCAATGGACTGATACTTACTCTAACTGCACTTTGAGTGAGTCCAAGATAATTGTGGAGGTAAGTTCGCCACAATTTAAATAATGCTGTGAAAAATCCCAATTTATAGCTGTAATTTCCAAAAGCAGGTATGCTGCTGTGTGCGGTGACTATACATCCTTTTGCTGTGAAGTAAATGTACAAAAGTAGATTACAGCTATTGCACTTGACAGAATTAAGCAGCGCTGCAGAGTCTGCATTTACTGAGCGTGTTTTCGGATAGATGAACATGAGATTTCCAATCGACTTCTGATAGAAGCAAACAGGGTAACATAACGGGTATCTGAATTATTTACGCCGCAAGGTCGTGATACATTTTTTCACAACGGGGTGGTCAAGGTGCCGCCTGGAGCAGCAGAGAAATAATGTATCAGCGGAACATTCAATAACACCAGCGTTTTCTCCCGTGGGTAAAAATTACATTCTACCTGAGACTTTTCTGTTCAACAGGAGCGTGATACCAATCCAAACATTTTTAATTATTCAGCGTGTTACGTGGCCCCTGTTGCTTCATTGTACTGCAAATGAGAAGTTGAAGAGAAAATTGAGTGTCTTTTCTTCTTGTGAGTAGATGTCTGAAATAAGAACTGTATACAGATAGAATTGCTGTATATATGGGAGTGAATGCGACAATTGTTTTCTCTGTTGAACATATCTTAATAGACTTGCATTTCTCTGCTGTTTTCTTTCAAAAAAAATAAAATGGTAGACTAGTTTTAGCTCAGCCTTCAGGTACAGTCCATGTTTAAATTTTTTAGAGTTGTATTTCTCAGAGGAGCAGGATGAAGAGGAGGAGGAGGAGGAGGAGGAGGGGGAGGTAGGAGACAGGGAGTGGCGTGGTGCTGGCTGGCACGCTCTCTGCTGCAGAGATTTCGCAGACAGGTAGGACGTGTTGATGTTACCCACCTTTGTTTGATCTTAACGCCAGCGCCCATGTCTGTGCCTGCGTGTGTCTGCGTGCACGTGAAGGCACCTGTGTGTATGTGTGTGCCTTCGTGACAGCGTGATGAGATCAGGCTTGTGTGTGCGTGCAGCTCTGCAGTGTGACTGCATCGTCTGGCCTTTGGTCTCGTACCCCCATGAGGAATGAGAGGAGACAGAGAGGGCGACTTTGATCTCTCTCTAAAGACATGCAGCAGCACTCTTCCTCTGAAATCTTTGGTATTTTAGACGGTAAGATGGGGAAGTCGACGGAGTAATAGCACTTGAATAAATGTTGTTTAGCAAACTCATTTAAATGAAACACTTACATTAGAGGTTCTTAACTGAAGCTTTAATCCAGTAGAGTAGTAGGCAGAGGGTTTATTCTCTCTCTCAGGCCTACTCAGTTCATTTACATGTACTTGAGTAACCCGGTTACCTGAACGTCATAAACGAGAAACATGGTTCCCGTAATTGGGGTGGGAGATTAAAGAAACCAAATTTTCCTACTGAAATTTCAAAAAGCCAATTTCTTCGTCAACCGAAAGAGGTGCCTGTGAAAAAATTTTGATGCAAGCGTTCCACAAATCATAAATGATCACCGTCTCCAGAAAATTAAGAAATACACAGCGTGCCACAGATAACAGTTGCAGCAGCTGCATTTGTGGCTGACCAGCTTAGGCTCTTTTTGGTTGCCATAAATTCACCATATTTCCTGTCAATTCAAGTGAATTTGGAGTATAATTGCAGCTGTAAGGACGCATGTTTGCTGTGCGTATCAAGACTGTGGTCTTTCCATTGCAGGACCATCCCCGCCCTGCCATTTTGTAACTAACCAACCAGATGTTGATGCTCAACAGAATCTGTGATTGCATGCAGCAGAATTTGAAATGTGGATGCCAAGACCCAAATATCTCTTTGAATAAATCCAGAGCCTCACAAAAAGCTCACCTAAGTAAACTCAGAGAATACCCCTGACAGGTCCAAGCAGATGTTCAACATCTGGTTAGATAAACCCTGGTGACAGAACCCATACCACGTTCATACCATGTCAACAACTTTTCATGGTCCTATTTCTACTTTTAAAGGTCTAAATTAGGAGTGTAAACAAAAGTGCATCAGTCATTGTGTTGGTGATAGTGTAACCTACTTCCCTCTGGGGTTGTAAATCTGGATTTTGTGGTATGACTACGCAGCATTTTGTATTGTTAACCTGTTGTAACACCTGCGGTAACATAAGACGCTATCTGGCTCCCCACATCAAAGGCATACTTCTCTCTCGCTGTTGGACTCAACTTCAAAATATTTCTCAAACCTTTTCTCTAAAAGCAGTTGTAAAACCCTAGTGGAAACAGAGGCCCCTGTTTGCTTCTCCTTGTAGCGGTGTGCGTTGCCATGGCGCTCAGGTTGTGTTGACACTGGAGGGTGTAAACAGACGTGGAGGAGAGGGAACAAGGTGGTGGTGTGTAGGGGACGGAGGAGGTCAGACAACACAGTCCAGGCGGCAGGGGGAGTAGTGTTTAGCGAGACTGCAGGGTACCTTACTACCTCTGAACGTGGTCTGAGCGATCAGATCTCAACGCGTTCCCAGTGCGTCTTGGGAGACGCATGTTAATGCCAGGTATAAACAGGGCCTTAGACACTATGACTTCACCATTCTCTTTAATATAGGTCTATAATTTAGCATTACTGAGGCGACTAAAGTGTTCTTTTTAAAAAGATGCTTGTGCTCAAGTGTTAAAGATGGATGTGTGCGAGACTGCAACCCTGTCTCCGAGTTGGAGACTGTGACAGACTCGCATGCTGTTCTGGGGGCTGAAGTGGAAGACTGGCTCTGGGCTGACAAGTGGGTTGCAAATGACTTTATCATAGTCAAGAGTACATCCCATTATTTCATCATACAATGGACAATAAAACATAAAATAGATCTCATTTTCAGTTTCACCCAAATCACATAACAAACAGAGTCTATCCTATATATACCTATATATATATATATATACACTACCGTTCAAAAGTTTGGGGTCACATTGAAATGTCCTTATTTTTGAAGGAAAAGCACTGTACTTTTCAATGAAGATGACTTTAAACTAGTCTTAACT